>CAJQUW010007092.1:0-133584 GCA_907163375.1 Prostheceraeus crozeri | reverse complement strand
TAGTATTTCGCAACCTTCTTGCAAGAAAAGAAAGTGTGAAAGATAAAAACGAGCTTTATTTGTTTTTCACGTATTAGTGGTATGGTAGAGAATCATGCTTTACGCATAATCGTGGTTGCGTAGCGCGGCTATTGATAGCTAGTTACGTTTCACGGGGTTATGTTGGGGTTCTACCTTGCACTCCTACAGATTTATCATTCTGCTTCAAAACCTACTTGCATATTGAGAGTACAGATGTTTATGACAGCGATTTAAGAAAAATGTAAGATGCCCTAGGACTGAAAGAGAAATGATGTGCTTAGAATTGTGCACTCTTGAATTTTGAATGTGTCCAATTTCTGCAGAGCTTCAATACTTGTTGTTTACGTCTATGTTAGCGATGGAAATAAAGTACATGACATGAACATTTGGAGCTTAATTTCTTCATGATTCTGCTACCACCTTCACCAAATCCTTCTAATGAAGACGTGCATAGTGCATGTGTACTTGTCTATATGAAGAGTTTGCAGACAGTCCGTAATTAAAGGAAATTGGAAAGACACGCTCCAGAGCCAGACTTTCTAAATGTGAATACACTTGGGTAAATTAAAGCTCTAAATGTTCTTTTATTTCCAATTTATTCGCAGCATGAGACACAGATGAGCATAGACCTCAAGTTACTACACTGGCATAGTTTAATGTATGCAATTTCTGCCAGAAATTGTGTCGCATAGGGCTTACATTGAACGTCCACTTAAGAGGATAACAAGTATTCAGTTTATCTGCGTGATAGATTAATTATGTATATTACATGCATCATGCATGTCAAGACATTCTAAGGAGTCAATCATAAAGGGGCCAAGTGCAACTTACGTCCGGCCACCAACACCAGCGTCAGCAGGGAGCGAGGCCGGAATGAGACTTTCATTTGATGGTGCACACCAATCTGGCCGTCTGCCGAGTTATACCTGGTTCATCTTCTTGTCTGACAGGATCAAATAGCAGCAAATGTAAATCCAATGGGAAGCAGATTGACGTTTCAGGTAAAATGAGATGCTCCTATGAAGTTTTTGTCTCATTAAGCAAGAAATCTAGAGCCATGATTATTGGCATGGAATGTCTTCATGTCATTTTCTATTATGTGCAAGTGTTATTATCATGCTTCTAGTCGACTATGTGTGCGATGATGCGATTAAATATGGGTAAATGTGGCTCAAAATTAATCATAATATTGTGCTTACTGATGCTGATATGCTTGCTAAATCACAAAGTGTTTAGCTTCATGTTCAGAGGTACATGAACGCATGAGTTCATGACCTAAAGACATTCCATGTCACCTATTGTGACTTTATACTTAGTACTTTTCACTTAATCGGAGAAAACGTGGAAAATTCATCGAGAAAGTGATATCACCGATTTCAAGCTGCATCTTTTCCTAATCAATGCCATGATTTTTCCAATTTGTCAATTTGTGCTTCTTTGTGCCACAAATTTACTTTCATTACTTGTTTTGACTTCAAATGTGTTTGTATTACGTTTTTGCAACCGAGTGGATTTCCCATACGATTCTCATTATTGGAAATATGCAAATATACGTGTATTATTATTATGATGATGATGATGATGATGCGATTAATGATGATTTGGACAAAATGAACAAGTTTTAAAAACATCATCAGTCCATTGGCAGGCGCGACTCAATTTCGCCCGATTCCAAATCGTGCGACTCATTGCAAGATTAATAGAAAATCGCGCAAGTCTAAATATTTTGAGATTCCCTCAAATTCAGTGATTAGAGGCTTACAGGTAGTCTGGCTGACATATTGCCTTAAATTTCTAGAACACTATAAGGCTGAACATAGAAAACGGACCACCTAAATTTCACTGAGATTCAATCGATTCTCATGCCTTTCAATCGTGTCGCACTACAACATGTCATATATCATTCGAGAGTTCGCCTTTTCAGCTTTGAAATGAGCTATGATAGACTTGCATCCGTTATTGTATTTGCTGAGCAGTGCTCAAAATATGAAAATCGCTCACTTTACAAATCTCAATTTTTCAATAGGAAGACATGTGAGTATGATAATGAATCAGGCACAGAGAGAACGAGCATTTTCTGAACTCTCTCTGACATTCTGGTCATCAAAATCGGTGAACTAATAAAAAACTAGTGATATCGTGAAGTTATCACAAAACCATGACCTTTTTGGTTGAAAATGTTATGTTCTCACTTTTTCATCAAAAATGTTTATGTTTGGCATCTTCAGAATCCCTGCGATGTAAAGAGTACAATTATGTAAGTTATATTCATATAAGTTCAATAGTTCCTTTTCAAACTTCTTCAATATTTTTTCTCCTTTCTGAAAAGTACACAAACAATGAAGGTAGGCAATCTCCAGCTGCTATGAGAGAACAGAGACATGCGTGCGCCAATTGTCGTGTTTTGAACATTCGTTCGCCTTACATGGTGTTTGTTTACTTTTGCGGAAATGACATGTTGCTGTGCGACACGATTGAAAGGCATGAGAATCGATTGAATCTCAGTGAAATTTAGGTGGTCCGTTTTTTATGTTCTTTCTGTAGTTAATTATCGATAATTTCCATTAAAATTGAGACCATCAGACACTTATTCTGACATTAAAATTATTTCTACCCTGTTAATTAAGGATGATACTCTGTTGATGTTTGGGAGCACAGCGCTACAATTCAGATCACTGAAAGAATCGTAATCAAGGCATAAGAAGTCTTCAGAATCTGTTATCAAGAATCCACTGCAAATCTGCTATGATGTACCACTCTCCGATTGTAGACCTCACTCTTATCACACCATTGAAGAAGACCATCGGCGCTACATATCTGGTGTGGGAATGAGAACATCGTCTCACACGCCAGCGGCCTTATCCTTGCTATACTTGATCTCAGACGAGTACTTGCGCATAGGTGACAATTATTTAAAATGTTAAACGAGTAAATAGAAAAATAGCCTAATTTTTTTCTTTATAAAGCAATTTTCACTGAGCATTATGTTACCTAGCAAAAAATCGCACGATTCCTTGTCATTTAGGAACCTCGCGATTGATTCCGTCACACGATTAATCGAGCATAATCGATTAACTGTGCCCTCCAAGGTTGCACCTTGGGTTTTGGATCGACCTTGGGTAAGTGATACAAAACTTGGGTTTTCTATTAATGCTGAATATATACAAATCAAGTTACAAACATTAATATTTTGATTTGAATCTTAGGAGAGCTACAGGATAAGAGCATAAAGTTCTGATATTTCATCAAATTTCCACTGGATTCACAGAATATTTTAAAAATTAAATATTTGTGATTATTTGCTATTTCATTATGGGCTTGACAATAACGCGCATTGAAAGTTCGTACATATTGTGTCTACTGTAAGCTTACATGTATTTTGTTGCATTTGTGCAGATTGAATTTTTATATATTCCGCATATTTTATATCTTGGCAGTTATCTTCGCACCCTTAACTTTCTGCGATAGCCGACATTTATCCCAAAATAAATTCATTCCGATTTCGGATTCTAAATATGTCTAACCATGCACTTACTGCGTAGCCATAATATTCACCAAGTTTGTTTATATTTCTAAATGATAAAATGAAAACAATTGCTTCGTTATGAGCAAAGTGTAAGTCAATCATAATAAAATCGAAGATCTTCAATTAGTCAGCATATCAGTGTAGGTTAAATTAAAAGAAAACTTTATGACGTAATACATGTACTTAGGCTACTAATTACAATTATTGCGATAATAAACCACTTCCCACTAATACCACACTTCTCAGGGACCCAATAGGAATTTTGGCGTATAGAAGAATCTTTGTGTCAGCACAAAATTGAAAGAATGCACTTCGTTTACTTGATTTCATTTATTTATTTAAACTTAGGCTTGGGTTTTGGGTTTTGACCCCAAGATTTTGCCCAACCTTCCGCCCTCCACTGCATCAGTCTGATATTCAATATCATAGAACGGAGAAATTGTTCAATCAAATTGTATCCTATTGACGCCTGATGTTTGACCTTCCTTCCTGCAGGAAACTTTAATGGCGTCATTTACGATAGATTTACGACAGCTGTATAATTTGTTGATAATTTCTGTAAATGTTATTATTCACTTCCAAATATGACAATTGAGAATCAATGCCGTGACTTGGCAGACTGAAAATCTTACAATCGATCAATGAAACCGATATCATCAATTTACAGGTGTCAGATTTGAATGAAACTGCCAATGCGGAAGACACGTGGCAGCAATGACTGTAACTGCCATTCTCGGCAAGTACGGACAGGAAATGCTATTCAATTTTGATGTCATGACTCATCAAATGTCAGTTTATGAATGAGATGTTATTGATTTGAAGACCGTTTTTTCATTAAATTATAGAAGTTGCCGTTTGATGACACCGCACCTGATTCTTAACTGCGCATGAAGAAATGTCTCATTCTAAGAAAAGGTGGTCATGCATATCCTTTAGTCCTCAATGACTTCTCAGTCTATTAGTATTTTTTCTTAATTGATAAATGCAGGAAAGATGCTGCGGTGCCCACCAACCGCTTCATTTTGACTTTTAAATCAATTGAGTGACCGGACGGGCCATTTAGTACACTCTTCTGACCCTGCCTGACCTGACCAGCGTCTTGAATCGTTAGATGCCTCCGACACTATCTCGTTGAGACGCCATAAAAAGATGACATGAATAGAGATGTCGCTGAGGACAATGTCCATCTAACTGTGAAGAGAATTTCAAAGTTTCGATTCTTTTAATCTTTTCTTTGAGAAACTTTTACATTCTAGAAGCTGTGAAGGTCTGAATGCCATCACTTTTCCTTCAGACTCAACTGAAGTTGGAGATCTAAAGTTAAATCTGTAGAGAAAATTTTCTGTCACAGATTTGAGCAGTTTAAGCCCGAAATTCTTTGTAGTCGTTGCGTTTCGTCATACAAGGACATTTCAGAAACGAGTCAAGTCTCTCCGAGCCTCACTGACGACGCTATGAGGACGGATAACAGCGTCAACGGCAGATAAGGAATTGTTCTAATCTGAAGTGATTGGAAGTGACTTTCTATCCCTTGCAAATGTGACCTGACATTGCAGTCTTATGAACCACTCAGCTAAGTCAGGATAAATAGCACAGAGTACCTTATAGCGCAGTCCTTCAGCTTTTCAGTCATGTATATCTATATTATAAGAGTTTGGGACATTCCGAGTCGAACTGGCGCCATGTAATCCTTTATGTTTATCAGCTGCAGGACAAACCACACTATGATGAACGTAAACGTGACCTTCTCGTCCCAATGACTAAATAAACTAATAGACTGAAATTGCTATTGCTTTATCCTGTAATTTCGGTTTGATCAGCTGCTAGTCATAAGTTGGCAAAAGAGCAAAAGATGCCTGTCAGCTGGTAGGTATTACGCCGGAACTGGCGATTCTTTCTTCTGGTGAGCAAAGATAATAACTGAAGCTTCATTATTGAATACTTTTCTGTCAATTACATCACTGTTTTCAGCAATGAAATTTTCGACGAAATGATTTTTTGTGAAAATTCGATACTTGAGTTGAATTAAGTCATAAGCCTACTCCTATTATATTGAATATTAGTAATTTTCTTGGCATAAATGGTTAGCAATACGTCCGATTGCATTGAGATTTGTATCAGAGGAGCATTTTTAAATTGTGCGGGTAATAACCTACTTTAATCAGCAGATCTGACTACTGAAACATGGATACAATACAACCCAATAGTTTTATTATGTCTATGTTTCGGCCACATGGAAGAAAGGCTCCGCACCTAATGTACTTCCGAGTAAAATCAAGATTCATTCATTTATTTTTTATAATAGACACAAGGCAGCTTGTTTAACCACTGTATATGTCCCAAAAAGGTTTGATGGACACCTCGTTCTTATTTTTCAATCTCCGGAAACTTTTTGGAAATTGAAAAATAAAACGAGGTGTCCATCATAAAGAGGTCTTTCTTGGAATTTTTCAATCTGTCCTCGTAGAAGAAGATGAAAATTAACATTCCATATGTCATAAGCTATATTGGGCGATCCCAAGCCTTATTGTCGATTCCATGTAGATCTATACTGTCTGCGGTGCTTAAATGTTGAACTTGGCAAAACATCATAATTTTCCATTCTCATACTCTTCATGTATTTGAAATTCAGAATGGAAGAAAAATATCATACTATTACAAGCATCTTGACGGCATGAAAGGAAAGTATAATTTAAGACTTTGATGAGTGCCTCGGCACTGAATAGAATATGAAATATTCTCAGGCTATAACAATAGTACATGTATTCATGCTTAACCTTCAAAAATTGCATTTTGCTTCAAGTCTGGCCCTTCGCCGATTCCTATCTTTACAATAAATAACTCTCAATTGACAGCTTGGACATCTCTGAAGAACATCCATCATTTACTGTGAGGAAACAACCAATGTAAGAAGAATTGATAAATGTGAGCAGGATGCACCGATACAGATGAACATGTGAACATGAAATACTGATTACTCATCATTACAAAGAATGGAGTTACTGACTCCTTTGTTTAGTAAGAATAGACAAGACAAATCCAATTTTCCGAGACTTACCTTCTCACAGTAAGAACCTTGGCGACTATTCAGACCAAAACAAAGAAGTCATGTCCATCTGACGATAACCATCTGGTGATTAAGTGGACTTTTGTCTTAGACGACATCACAAAGAGGTTTCATTAATCAGACATGTATCAGAAGAAGACTGTGATTTATAAGAAAGCAATAATAAGTAGGAAATTATAAACCATTAAAACTCACTACAGGTTAAATGTATTGAAAATCTCCAACCGATCGGCATTTCGACGCAGACAAGTTTTATCATTTTTGCTCGGTATTTAAGAGCTTCCCTAACGTTGATTAAAAACTAACCGAAACCAGATTTTGGTGTCCACTGTCATCATTTCCAATTGAAGTTCTTAGCATTCGGTCTTCAAGTATTTTCAACTTTTAAAATACTTTTTCTTCATGTTGAGTGTCCTCATTGTCTTCCTCTTCAATGTCAGCCGCGTTTGTTGTGGAATAACATCATATCAGAAGGGAATATCATTTTGACTAATCTGTCAATGAACAGACTGTCCGTTATTGTGAGGCAATGTTTATTTGGTTGGACTTATTTATCTGTCCTTAATTCTAAATTTGGGGTGTCCTTTTTTCTGAGGTTTATTTGCCTATCTTTTATTGTAATTTTGGTGGGACCTCGAAAATGTGTCCTTAATTCCGAGGTGTCCGCTAAGAGAGGTTTTACTGTATTATGACAATCACGAACACTAAGAGCAACTTGGTCACACTGATTGCATAGATGCAATATACGGAAAATTTAGACAGAGAGAGCCGGCGGGTTGTACATTTTCAATGTGGACAGATCAATCTGCTATTGAATATTGACACCGCAAAAGAGCATAGACATGCCCAGGAAATTTATATGGAATTTCAGATGTTATCATTTTGACATCGCAAAATGTTGAATCTCTTTAGGGCATTTATCTAGATTTTATTGGCTTCTGTATAAAATTTTGTAACACGTGCTTTCTTTTTCATTACATGGTATGTATAATACTATAATGTACTTATCATATATTTTATATATTTTTATTGTCCCTAGAACGTTCAAAATTGTTATCTACATGTACGTGTGTTAGTGGAGTCATATCCTTTTAATTCGATTGCTTAACTATAGAAAACTCAAAGTTCTCCATTGACACAGAATGTACTTTAAGACAAGGGATCTAGATATCTATTATTCTTAAGAATATCAGATGAGTAGATATCAAGATATCTATGTTTCAAAACAAGCATCATGACATCAGCATTTACATTAATTGTACAAAGCTCCAACTGATACAGTTCAAAGAAGAATACTCATTGACTAATTTAGGTGGCATACATATTGTGTTTATGCGAACTACTTGGATGAAAAACATTTGTTTTGTCTTTCATTACGATTTTCCTTGCAGCAGAAACTGCGGCATATTGAACAACTGAGAATCAAGTTCGAATGTAGCCCTATAATTGATCACAGTTTGTCACAAGCATTTCATCAAGTTGCCAATCTGAAAGCAATTATCAAAGTGCAGTTGAAAAAGATAGGAATTGCAAGTTGAAATGTCTGGATGAATGCGAAGTGATATCAGACTCAGTGGTTACCTCAGTCCTGAAGGACTTGAAGCTTTTCCAAGCAGCAGGGGAATTCAACTCAGAAGACTTATGGTGAACTGTTCAACGTTTTAAATATCGATTAAATTGGCTGGCTTTCATTTGAACAGAAAAATCAAACAAAATCTGACTTCTCTTTAATAAATGATTAAAATGCCATTCTACGGATAAATGCATTCGTTTCAATTTCGGCATCAGTTCTGACAGCAGCGCTGAAGTACATCAATATTGAAGTGCGTGCTGAAGTACAGGCGAGTTCAACAACCATTTCAAACAACAGATGAGTCATTGCTCCCAGGACAGTACATGTCTGATCTAATTTGAGTATCTAATCATTAATCACTCATTAATTCATAAAGGGCATCCATTTTTGTTTGTTTACATCTGAATGCTTTACATACAAAAATTATGAGCATTTTTGCGTGATTTACTGTCATCTCGGAAACATAAAAGGACAATATCTTTAGGTTGTCTGATTTTACATTTTGCAAGTATATGGATATTTCATTTTCACCATTTAGACATCCATTCCTTCATTGAGAGCTCATACATGATTTACAATTGCAGATTTGTGGTTGTTGTCATTCATTGAGTGCTATTCGTAATATGACCGAGCAGTGCATAATTCTCGCAGACAACTTTTGATTCTTGAAGAAATTGATTATTCATCAAAGTAATGTGACTATCAGCATATAAATGCTTTAAATTTCTATGTTATGGAACACTTTATAAACCTTTTTGTCATCTAGCATCTTTGGTTGCATTGCACAGCATGGAGGCTTAAACGAAAGTCTTTCTTCTAAATATCCTTGCTATGCTTGCAATTGTGTACTTTCCTGAAGATGACCAGTGCACAGTGTATATCTGTAGGATGGGCTCCGACCCGAAATAGCGAATGTCAAAATAGCGAAGTGTCAAAATAGCGAATTCTCAGACATATGCTATTACATAATCATTTATCAGATTAGACACTGGACAAATAATTCAGGCTTTAATTCCATTTTGGTAGGTTTAATCTATATTGAATTTGGGGAAGACTTCTGTAGAAGCCTAGTGATATACACGTACAATTCAATATTACAAAGAACAATACGCAGATTTTTCTATTTGTTTCATGAAAGAAAAAATGTTGTGAATCTATGCGAAGATCTTTATGTGTATTTTTCAAAATCCCATTACGTAAGACACTGCTTTCGCATATCCCCGTCGGGTCAAGTCATTGGAGAGGTATTGCTCACGCGAGCGGGCAAGTTTCTCATTCAAATGCGCGTATTTAGTTTTTCTTCTCTTTGGTGGAGCACCACAATCCAATTGAGCAATCTTGACTAGGGTCATCTTTTGCTCGTTAGCAAAGACGGAGATGATCTTGAACACATTTGGATGTGCTCGTCCCACAATATCCTTCAACTTTCTATGCCAGCCTTCCAGATGATTTGTCGTCCGGATGCTGTCACTTTCGAAGTGATTCCACACTGAAATCAAATGATGTTCGAGTGCATGTGGGGAAACCATACTTGTAAACATTCAAGTATACAAGTATCAATTTACAAGTATTGCACAAGGAAAAACTTATCATAAAGTGTGACCGTTCTGCAGTTTAGGCCACTAGTCCTTGTCAGTATATCCTATACGAGAATTTTGAATTATTTGTAAATTAATCAATTCTCAGAGAGATGGGAAATGTCACATTAGTCAGTCACATCACATTCAGTTTGATACTGAAACTATTACTCAAACATGATTATTACGGACAACGCAGTACATTTGGTTCTTGAATGTATGTTTATGCACGCACGTATATATGCTACATGTGCAGTTATATTCTCAAATGAAACTCACCGGAAATGGGGAAGGTTGCTGTACCACTATCCACCCAGAAAGACGAAACGTAGTTGATGAACTCGTCAACTGCAGGGTACTGCTCCATAGGGGCGTCGCCGATTATCTCCAACCAGAAGTCCTCAACTTCGTGGATAGGCAGGAACGGTAGGGCAAGTATCAGGCGTGCCCATTTTTGAAACTCCTCATCTTCTTGATAGGCAGTCGACAATCCCAGCGATTGAAGTTTTCTCCAAATACATTGAGAAAAATGAAAGAGACAACCTTTCATTTCTGTGAGGCCACCCTTCATTTCAGTCCAAGCAACATGAGCTGCTTTTTCGAAGTCCAGCATGATTTGCCGGGGCTTGAGCACCAATCCACTCTTCGCCAACACAGAATCAATTCCTGCTATGGCCTGTTTGTATATGTCGGCTGTCTTCTCAGGCAGTAGCAGGCATACCAGCGGCATCATCGTTCCTTTGTAAATTGCGTGCAAGGTGTATATTTGAGCGAACAATTGCGGTGTTGAATAGAATGTACCGTCGCCGTCAATAGTTTCTGCCGCCGCTAAGATGTCTAATGTTTCTTAACTGGAGAACCCAAGAATCCTCTTTGGACCCTTCGAATCGATGATGAGGAATTCCTTCCCGTCGACCACTCGCAAGCAATCAGGTACCTCAATTTCTGAAGTGGCGCTCGGAAGGGGTGTCAATGACTTCCGTCTCTCACGGTATATCGACGACCGTACTGCATTATAGGTGCGGAGGGTGCCGATGATGTCGCTTCGGCGTGAAGCGTAGTCTCTGACGACGGAGTCGTAGACCTTCTGCATCGGCGCGTCGGTGTTGGTCTTTGCCTTCTCCTTCAGCTCGGCCTTCATGCGAAATGCATTGTTGCTGATGTCGTCCGGCGCATGAGAATGGGGTTTCTCTGAGAGAAGGTCGTCACCTTTCGTAATCAGAGTCGCTGAGCACTTGATGCATCTCCAATACTTCTTATCGAGTACCGATTTGATGCAAAGGTATCGGTAGCCATGTCTGATGATGTGGACTCCACCTGTCTGACTTGAAAGATACTCGACGGAATTCATCACAACTCAATTGTAATCTTTCAACTTTGTAGAAACCAACTTATAAAGAGAAATAGGCAATTATGTTTGATTTGACACTTGATGGAAGTAGGGCATGTTTTATTTGATCATTTTTGGCAGGTCCATTCCACCTTCAAATTCATTTTGAAATAAGATTAGCCTTTTTGACACTTGAGAAGTGTCAACTTATTTGCGTTTACCTCAATCAGAAAGCCTCTATTGTTACAGTTGACTTGGCTGATTGATAACAACGCTCATCAAGAGGATGACGCAATAATTGATGAAGATGGGCTAATTGTCATTCCATCCCTCATCAAATTGTAGTATTCTTATCTGATTTTTGATGAGGTAACAGTATATGTCTGAGAATTCGCTATTATGACACTTCGCTATATTGGGAATTCGCTATTATGGGAATTCTCCATTTTGGGATTCGCTATTATGACACTTCGCTATTTCGGGACGACCCCATAGGATGAAATAAATCGCACAAAATTATTCATGTGATCAAACATCCTAGGCTCTTTCCAAACACAAAAATTAATGGTCAAACAAGGCATTTTCACGTCAATAATACCTCCGTTTCAAAATTACAATAGACACGAACATTGACACATAGATCTATCTACATTTATTTTGCAATCATAACACGTTCTCACATTGACAGATGAATTCATCGCGATTTGCTTTATGACAGAAGCTCAAAGCCAAGATCGAAGTGGTTGTAGCTGCACATCCATGAGCTGCTAGCTTAGGAGAGGATAGAAAGAAGCCGCCTACCGTAAACCGTGATAGTAATTCGGCAAAGATCAAGCAAGCTGATTGTTGATATTTACTGGCATATCATTAAAGACAGTAAACAGGGCATATATTTCAACTACTAGATGAATGAAATTGATAAAGAATGCTCACCGTTGCTCACTCACACCTGCCAAGAATCCCAAGTTATCGGTACTCCAGGCGGCTGATCCCATTTCACTCTACATCCCTTTCTAAGATTCTTTTCCATGAAAGGGGTGGACAACCTCTTCTTCCTCTGTATCAGATGTTGGTTGATGCAGGACTGTTTTAGGTTATATGGTCGTTCGATCTTCACTGACATGCCCCTACCATGCAAGCCGCTTTAACTCCATTAGCTTGGCGATGATTAGGGCTCTTATCTTGTACCGGATCTCTTCATTCTTGACTCGGTCCCGGAGAGTTAAACCTTGTCATCGCCTTAGCATCTTCATTTCAATCACCATTAGCCTTAGTGCACATTTCTTCCTCAAGTGATAGAGAATACTTCAGAAAAATGCTGTTTAATGAAAATACATTTTGGCTAAATAAAACTAGAAGTTCTGATTCCCAGAGACTTTACTTTTCATTGAAATTTTGGGAATCCTATGAAAGTAATGATCGGGAGCATAAACCTCTGAAATTATGAGAAGCATCATGCATATTTGATGCAATACACCCCGTCTTAAAGCATAAACTTTCCACTATCAACCTTTTCACGCATGCGGCTGTGCCCCAATCTCCTTCAGATGTGCATCATTGAGATTACATTAGTGTTGTTGTCAACAGGCCTGATGGCATGGAGATAAATGCAGATTAAAATCAATATCAGCTTGTGTACTTCGTGCAGTCTTACAAATGTACTCAAGCAACAGCTCTGTGTTCTAACCTATTTGTGATATAAGCAAATAGTCGGCATTTATTTGCAACCATTTCAACTTATTGATTGCTCAAGTTACCAATTAAAATTTATTGATCGGCAAAGCAATTAACAGTATTTCTTCCAATCAACTATTTCCTGTGGCTAGTTGGGGACTCGATGTGTGTTCGTGTCTTGGATAGACTTAGTAGTTGTCATTCACGCAAAATATATAACCTTCATGACCTTTCCGTTTTGTTGATTTTACACTTTTCTTTATCACATTTTGCAACCTTTAAGCTGCTAATATATTTCATAAGACAATCATTTTCACAATTATGTATACGGGTCTTGACAGCAAAAGATGTTATGGGATTGTCAAGTAATAAATCATCAAACTTATTCCCAAAACAAATATATTTCTTCCCTGCACATTGTTATGTGAGGTATTTGTTGTCATCTGTTATAACGAGGCTGGAATGTACTGTAAGCCAAAGACGAAATTTGTGTCAGCATCAACGAAACTAACAATTCCAAATGGATGAATGGAAAATTGATGAATTCGCATTTAATATAGTATTTGACCACAAGTTCTAGCACTGTCGGTCAACTGACAGACATAATATGTTCTCGGAATGTACTGAATGACACCGTCTTCATCATCGATTTGTATCATTCGCTTATCTGCTTGTTGCTTTCTTTCAGATTCGAATGAGCTCTTCATCTCAAACCGGAGCTTCCCACAAACCTCGTCATCTTGGCTGGAAACGCTGTCTTATGCTACACTTTTGCGGACCAAGTAGTAATTGTCTACAACAACTGGAAGCGCTATTTGACATGAAAGTACTGTGTAATACATGCTTAGATGTGCTTATAAGGCCAAACTATTTTATCAGATACTTTTAATCACTACCCATGCGCGTTTCCGCAAGTACTCCAGGGGTTGAGCTTTCGGGGTTCAGGATGAATGATTCATGCATGACCAAAAATTTACCAAAGGATGAACTTCTTGAGCCTTTATCTGCGGTGATAGAGAAAATTTCACATCTGGGTAGTTATAGCACTCTCACAGAAGTTTGTTATGTAAAAAATGTGCGTGCAACTTTGGTATGCGGTATTTACGTGAGCACGCACAACCAGAAATACAGAGATATAGAATTCAGTCAAAATCTCAAGGTCGCAGACTTATATCGAGAAATTTATGAGTTACAAATTTCTAGGACATCCTTTTACCGTGTTAAAGAATAGCTGATTGACCATCTACAATGAGGTAAAATTGAATTGGTCAAATTGTCTTGGTTTTTATGGGACATAATTTTGAAACCATCACAGATGTCTATGAGCATGATATAGAATTCTACGCAGTCAAGTCTGCCGGGTATCAGGAAAATTGCAAAAGTCAAAAACTTTTTTAGATATGTCTCAGCAATGCCATGGTCAATTAGATATTCTTTAAAATGCTATAAAGAAGCAATCATGTACTAATTGCGTAAATAACTATTACCTCTACACAGAATCTTTCTTGTATTCTCGATTTCTATAGAATGAAAATGAATCTAATTAAAGAATGCGCAACAAAACAAAATGCGAACTTTGCACAAAAGTACTTTCGGGACCGACGCGACCCTTGCAGAAATCCCTGCATCATTTCACTCGCTAGATCTAAATCCCTCTGGTATAGAACCTTAAGAATGTTGTAATTAAACATTTTTTGCATTTCATGTGAACCAAATACTAATAATTATTGTAGCAAAAATTTATGTCAGTACTGATCTTTTGATATCATAAATTCAGATTTCTTTGATAAAGAGCATCGTACATTACAATACTGATTCAAGCGTACATTCTGCGCTTTGCTGCTGTTCTCGAGAATTCCGTTCTTCCCATGGATATTTTTAATTATAGATGAAATTCTTTCAATGACTCACATTCCTTGAATAATTTGAGGTGAAATTCATCTAAACCACCAAGATTGCTGATTGACAGTCCATCCAGCACATGATGAATATTGCATGATGAGATAAAGAACAGGTACACGTACAACGGTCGCACGATAAGGCAAAGGACAAGTTGGACTTCCTAATCTCCAAGGGAAACAATCATTGTCATCAAATTCAATGAGTACTGCTCATCTTGTCGCTACTTAATTTCCGGAACAAGTGACAGGGGATATTATGAACAATATTTTCATTATATCATTCACGTCTCATATCCAATTTTCCCACAATGGTCATTGTTTGTCCCGATGTGTTGTGATGCTTTAAATAATTGACTTTCAATGTATTTGCCATCAATAATTCTGCATGTACAACGTTCATGTTGGCGTCATTGCTGACATGGACTATTGTAGGCGTGCGCATTGGTTTCTGACGATAATAATCATAATAATGACTCTTAGCCGATGATTGTCAAATTAGTTTAGTCAGCAAAGTAACAACTACAACTTCATCTCTTTTAATGCTAAGTTTTCAATCGACAAATAATAATGTGATTGTGGTTGGTGTTGGTCACCTAAGGTAGAACGTGACTTTCCCAGATTATCTATTGTCTTAGTCCTTTGTTTTTTGTCACTTCACACTCTTACAGAGGAGACGCAAACTGATTTCTCACTAAGGATAAGACTGAATTGAAATACTGCCAAAGTTAACCTCGAACTCCGAATGACTCATGGCTTAACCCTATTAGGTCAATTGGCCAAAATCAATGAGTAAATTCACAAATGAGTTGTTCTTGTTGGGATGCGTGACTAAAGCGTTGATGACGAGCCATAATTAAAACAAAATAATTCGTTAAATACGCTATTGGCCTACAAAATAATTAAATTGTATCCTTGAATTTTCATGAAGCATGCAATATGTCAATGAAATTTCTATGCAACAGATCTAAAAGATGTAAATAAATTGAATAAACTTTGTCTTTACTCGGAAGCATATTCGGCACGGAGCCTTTCTTTCATGTGGCAAGTTGTTATTTATCCCACTCTCAGTATTTTAGCAATAAATGTTTATCAAGAATGTAAGGTGTACTTATTATAATGTCGCAGGTTTGACCCGACCAATGTTTGAACTGAGGTCTCCCGGACGCAGAGCGAACACTCTTGAGATCCATTCAAACTGGACGCGGCGCTTCCTTGCCCGTTTAAAATTTTCAGAGCCATGATAAACCTATGAGGCTGTTCACACTGGACGGTGCGGCGTCCCGCGCGTCTCTGTGCAAGCCCTTTGCTAAGGCCTAAGCGCTGACATATTTGCTTCTCAAGATTTTCGCGGGCATTATCAGAATGTAAATTGTTCTTGACTGAAACCATCCAAATAGCGAAATAAACCGTGCTATGAGTGAGAAAGTTAATACTCATTGATTGATGGAAGCTTGCATGTAATATTGTGTAGGCCTATCTGCATTTTTCATCAGCCTGGATATTAGTCCCTCTGCAAGGGATGCAGGTAGAGAAAATGTAGCTACGAGCAATCCCACTATGCTACCGATAGAAACGTGTGCTAACCTAGAAAACTTAGCCGAAAACAACCGACTTGATTTTGTCTCAAATCGACTCAAGCCGATGCCGCAACTTAACCGGTTTTAGCTTTCTCAGTTAAGCAATAAACTTTCTATTTACAGGTTTGAAGAGAATCAACCCAACTTTATTGGTGATAGCGGCAAGCTAAGGATCGTGATTGAATGATTGTACTCGCATACGAGAAAATATCTATCCCTCATGATTATTGCCAATCCTCCGCTTGTTTTAGAAAAAAGAAAGAATGTGATAGAAACGATGACAGGACTTTGGTGCGTTTTCTGCTGAATTAGGAGCTGAATACATTGAAGTAAACTCGACCGGTGCCGTTCACGTCAGCTCATCGGTATGGATCCCTTCCTACCGGTTGCACCTCTGACCAAAACATGAAAGAAACGGTACATGAAATTTGTTGTCATCTCAAAGGAATCACGAAGATGCAGAAAATACTAACAAACAAAAAATCGACGTGCATGTCATGTGGCAGGGATGAAGAACAATCGATGGACGTGTAAAAGAGATTGTAGAAGACATCAGGAAAGATTTTTTACGTCGTAGTGGAGAGACAATCAAAGGCTGAGCTGCTTGGAGAGAACCAGTTTGCACTAAAGTATGAGCTATACAAATGGCTCAAGTAGCTGATTTTCGGCTGTAACTCTATCAGAAAAATTCAGAGGGACATAGAAAGAGTGATGGAACTTTTCCAGAAAATCCCCGCCACTAAAGCTAAAGATGCTTAAGTGCCGCCACTTTTACCATCTCCAATTTAATACACGCACACAACCTTGACATATTTCTGATCTTTTATTCAGACCTTGACCTTCTTTTCTCGGTTAATCATACGGAAAACTTTGTTGGTTCAACGACCGAAGCTCACACACAAACCATCCAATCTTTCTGGCACGTCAACAAGATGCAGAATAGGCGTCAATGCGGCGCACACCGATCTTTAGTGGACAGCTTCTTGTGTGATTTCGTTTGGAGGCAGAGGTCGCGAAATACGGACCTTTTCATGCAAATATGTTTTTCACCCTCCTCAATAAAAACTAGAAGTACAAGTTTCATATCCTTTCTTTCATAATCTCTTTTGAGTGGCGGGGGTTATTTTTCTGGCGAGGCTTATCTGGAAAAGATCCGAAGTCATCAACTAAGCGGGTGTTTTCAACCACTTTTAGTTAGTTGGTGCACGTGGGTAAATCTCTGCACAGTTTGAATCTGACGACTGCACAAAATATTGGTTGTCGGATAAAACACTGAAGTTTTCTCATATGAACCATCATTGACCTCAACACCTCATGACTCATGCCTGAATTGATGATTATCAGCATGCTCACCTCTATTAGGTCATTTGGCAAAAAATCTGTGCGGATTTTCACCAAACAGTTCCTTGATTATGCAAAGATAAGGATTGTCGGCTCTTTGCCAATACAATCGTCAATCCATCCTCGCCATCATCGGAAAACAAACACATCGTCAATTACAGCTAATCATTTGCTTTGTTGTTCAAACCCTGCACCATTTGAAATAATGGACAAATTGAAGAGTTATGATTCCGGAAGATATTTCTGCTAATGTACCATTCAAGTGAAGGACGTTTGGATAATTATAGTGCATCTTAGTCACCAGACAAAATGAGGAGATTTATAGACATTTGCGGTGCACGAATCCAATTTTGAACGTTTGGAGGAGTTTCCTTTTGATATTGGAAGGAAAAGAGGCGTTAAATCGGATGAAGTGTATCCGTGGCAGAAAACTGATGGGATGATTGATAGAAGTACATTTAATGCGGAGAAAAACAATATGCAAAATTAACTATGGTTTTATGTTAATCTGCGCCATTATAATGGAAAGAAATCCATTTGGAGACTGAAGAGGAAGCATTCGATGACGGTACACTTGGCTTCAATGTCATCTGACTCTGTTTTCGTCTGTGCGCACAGTAAATGGACATGTAGTTCAAAATTCAAAAGTTGGATAAATATGGAAGTGCAATATAGCTGCCAGTGTGAGCCTCGGACGTATCTAATACTTAATTAAGATAGAATAAATAACATTTTTTAATTAGAAGAAAAACTAAAAGTCATTAGAGAGGAAGCTCATGATGACTTCATTAAAAGTTCACCAATTTCGCAGTCGGGTAGAACATACATGTATATCAGTACATGAGAAAGGAATCGAACGTCTGCCTGAGTTCTGTTGGTAAATTGACCCTAACAGACAGCTTGTTGGATTCGCTTTCGCATTGCATAGCATTCATCTTCATCAAGAAACAATTTTGTTATGGACCCACGAGACAACATGAAGGGACAATGACATGAAACAACATGAAGTCAATGACGACACAAAACAGTAGCATTCTCCAAATAAAAGAATGAGAATGCAATAGAAAAAACATTTAGTCTATTGGTTATCGAATGAAAACCATGAAATAAGTAGTAGCATTTGCAAGTCATCTAGATGATAATGTATAAGCAAATCACAATATGTATTGCATAACAAGATAAGCAAATGTGTGAATGCTTCCAAAGCAAGGGATGACAATCTTGTAAAAAAACTCGGGTTCAAAGTTATGTTGAAAAGATTAATGATCAATTTTAATTGATTGAAATGACCTGCTATCTTCGTTGCGATTTCAATATGGAAAGTGATGCTAAGAATGGCAAGCTCTTCAACTTGTGAAATAATAGTTCGCAGAATCGGTGAGCTGCTTTTCCTGAAAATTGGCAAAAGATTTTCACAGTTCAATTTCAAGCCAACCTTGTCAAACCAATTCAAAATATTATATTAGTTTCACTTACATTCTCAATTGCATTTACGACATGGTTTAAGATGCTTCGGTGGACAATTGATCCCCGCTACTTGCCTTAATGTCGGCGGTCACAATAGTGACGAAACAGTTATTCATTGAATAGCCTATAATTGCTGTGACAACCGATGTATGGTTGTGAGGGTTTGAGCCTGCCAATCGGTATACTCGAATGTAAGCGACTTGTAGTTCAGTTGGTGGAGTGCAGATCTAGTTAACCTGGTTCTTGTAGGATCGAATCCTACCAGCCGCACATATTTTGCGTGTTGATTTGATCTGCCGTTTATTTCATTCCATTTTATTGGTATCACATGATTCGCTTCATCGGAACAGCAAAAAAGAGGATGAAAAATCCTTCCGTTAACTTAAAAACTTATGCATTTGTCAAAGCATGGGAGAGGGATGCTACATATGTACCGAAGCTGGTCTAACTCGCTCCTTGAGGAACTTCAGATGCTGCATTTTATGTTTATGCATCAGTTATCATTGCATTTTTTGCATATTCGACAGGTAGACCTATTGCAAGTCAATAAGTCAATAAATGCTTGATTCCAAAAATTTTGAGAACAATGGAAGAACACTCAATTGGAACACATATGAACACACTGAACACTAAGCACGCACACATCATGAAGAAAAGTGCGTGTGGTCAACAAAAAAGCAATTTGAATTAAGGGAATGAACTGCTGATCCATTTTTGGATGTTTATTGGTTATTTTCTTTGGAGATCAAGCGCATGTTGTTTGCATTCTGAGGAAACTTCACGATGGGTTTTATATTTTTTGGAGTCAGATTATGCACTAATTCATGAAATTCAGTTGTACTGTCACTTGTAACACTGTTGCTATTTTCTGTCACATTTCTTATATGCATTCAATCATAAAGTAATAAAAAATTTCTACTTTGAATCATTACATAGCTCACTGAGATGCTCTTCATTCTTCAATCTGTTATTATAACTTCCTGTAACAATATCCAATTTATGATTTTCTGCTCTAAATTTTAGGATGATCATTGTATTGTAAAACCTATAAATGTCAAATATATATCTTCAGCAAGAAGCTCTTCTAAACAATTTCCATGTCTTACAGATGAAAACATGCAATAGGTATCTAATTAGAGTGCAGTCTTCGCGATATCTGATAGAGCGCAGAGAAAGTTTTAACCTTTTTGTTGTAAACCTGATGCACGTCATCAGTAGTAGTGAGATAAGCGAAATTGATATATTTTAACATTTTCAGGAATGTCTTCAAATATCTATAACCTGATTTCATATTCCTGATCTGGAGGACAAAGCTGACAAACTTTTGACAAATTTGCTAAAAGACATCTAATAAAATAAAGAAATGATTTTTTTATTTTCAATGTTCCATACACCTCAATTATTACATTAAAGGCAACAGTGGGAGAGTTTAGATCAAGTAATCAACCGCATGATCAAAAGTATGCTCTCCCGGATTCAACAAGTGATTGAACCTTCTGGTGAGGTTACGAAATATTAGTGACCACCAGCGAACGTACCATGGGCCCTCTACAGAGCCACTGAACAACAATGAAAATATATTTCAACCTTCACTTTTATTTATCTGCAATTGACTAAATTTCATTAAATGAGACAAAATTCAGATGGTCCGCTGTATTTCAGTTCTACAATCCAAACATTCAGATTATGACTTCCTGTATTTAGATTGTTCATCAGAAAAATGTTCTTCAAACACGCAAATTCAACAGTTATCACCAATCAGTCACCGAACGATGTATCAGTCAAGTAGTATGCCCTAAATTTAAATGAATTTGATATTTCTCAACAAAGTTGTTGGACGTGAGTAATGAATTCTCCGCATCAAACTTAATCTTAGTAACATGCACGATTCTTGTCGAAGGCGAAATCCTAACTTAATGTCTACTCTGTGATTGTAAAATTTCAACGAAAATACAAAGTTCGCAGATACTGCTCTGGAAAAATACTTTTGACCCTATTCGACCAATTACTGCTGAAAATGTTGACGAGGAATTCAAAACCACAAACAAATTTGTTTTTATTTCACCGTCAGGAATGAAAATCTCAAACTTAACAACCTGACTGGAACAAAAATGAATGAACGTTTCCGACTTCTTAGAATGAATTTTATTTGTGTATGACAAGTTCAACTTACAGCATGTAAATAAAAAAAGGCAATTCACCATTTCGAAGTCATCATATATTTATTTAGCATGCGTGACATAAGTTTCTCGATTGTTTAAAGAAATCATTGGACCTGAGATAGAGTAGGTTCATGAATCTCATGATTCAATTAATGCTGCCACAAGGTTCAATAACTAAATTTATGCGAGGATTTAGCTTTCATATGGACTTGATCATGTGCAAAGAACGTGACGAAATACAATTTCATGTCATGAAGCTCAATGTATAGAAAGAAAGACAAGCGGGCCGCCTGGCAATGAAATTCAATGGAATTTATTCACCTCAGATGAAAAGAAATTGTGTTTAGAAATTTGAATAATAAATTCAGTAATTTCTGAGATTAATTATCATTTCATTATGGCGCATTTGCACGTTTGCTTTTTCTCACAATTTCTGATCCAGGCACAAGTTTCCCCGCCGCTGCTATTGAAAAATATTATCAAAAATTAATTGATTGCTGTTGGAAAATGCTGCAATTTTGTTTATTATTGTGATCGAATAATTGAAGCTAATTGCTGCGATCGAATAATAGCAATTAAATGGATCTTAATTACAGTCAGCGTTGGATTTGAGCTTGATAGCAGTAGCGGGAATCAGAAAACGCAAATTTCGACCAGGTTTTTAGGTCGCAACCAAAGCCAGAGAAGTGGTGATCAAAAAGAAGAGGTTATCATTTCGATTTTGTTTAATACCACTTTCATCCTCGCACATAGAGCGCTCGCAAAAAATTTTGTAAACAGCTGAGGTACAAATGGAATACGGAGGTTATGTTTGATTCTTGACAAGGACTCTCCGATGTATGCATATGGTGCTACCCGTATTTAGTGAAATAATACTTCAAGCAAGGTCTGTAGATAACCTTGTGAATAGAAATTTATGGCAGGTTCACGCATGTGAAGATTCAAATAAAAATTCCGTTGAGGATTATTCTGTAATTTATTGCAATTAGAATTGTAATGAAATCAGAAAAATAGGACTTGTATAGATATTCAAAGAATAACAGATAACTAATATCAGCTGCCTAATCTGATTTTCTGAATTAAGAAGAATTTTATTGCATTAATGTAACAAATACCATATGTTTGTTGTTGACAAGACCCTGAAAGAAACAAAATAACATCCTGGATTCCAGTCTTTTTGTGATGATTTCGCTACCTTAAATTATTCCATGTAGAAAGCTCTGCCTCTCGAATCCATTCGTCATTCTTCTTAACAAAGAAGCTACACTATTTATACTTATACAATTAAGTCTGCGAAGAATCGTGAGGAAATTAGGCTTACACCTGTTAATGTGGTTCATATTCACAAGAATGATATATAAATTTATGTTCAATCAACTTGATTGACGCAATGTAAGACTTATCTTTACCGTAAAATATTCTTCCCCCAGGGAAGGAATGTGCATCTTCAGTGCCAGGGATTAGACGAGGCAGTGCAGGGGAACGTCCGCACTTTCCCTCCCGTCAAATCCAACGCTAATTACGGTGAAATAAATTGATTAAGTTGCACTCCCCATCCTATGAAAAGATTCAAAATTGTTTTTCCTTACAAAATGGTCCTGAAACCGGTTTGACAAAACTATCCCAAGGAAGCCTCCAATACAATTTGAAGGTCATGTGCTTTCTCAGCAATACTTAAAACCTATGTTAAAACTCTATTGACTTTCCGGCTAAAATTTTAACAGAAACTTGTTTTAGATTTTGCTAAGAAAAGCATGTTACTCAAATTTTTCTACATGGCTTTCCCTGAGGCAGTTTTATCAATGCGATTTTGACTTGAAAACTGTGATTGAAGCCTTGCATCGTCAGTGATTTCTGAGATACTACTATGCATCTATACATATCTTCTATCAGAAATTGATAGCCTTCAGGATTCTACAGTGGACTTATTTATTATCCTAGTCTTCCATAACGCATTATTTTCATAACAAATCGATAAACTATCTTTTGTGTTCTATTACTAATCCCATGTGTCATTCTTTCACTTGCTTCAATACATGATTATCACTATAATTAAGACTCACAGAAAAGTAAGTGCTCATTGTTGATACTCGGAAGCACATCAGGCAATGCGCCTCTCCTCCATGTGGCCGAGTTCCATTTATCCACTCTCATTCTTTTGTACTGAGTGTTTAGCAAGAATGCAGAGTGCACCTATTTTGAAAGTTCTAGGTTTGACGCCACCGAGGTTTGAACCCAGGTATCCGGAACGCAGAGCGAACACTCTACCACAAGGCCACTTAACCGGCAAACTGCTCACTCCTGTTATTTAAGCTACCAACATACTTAATGGCAGCATTCATAATATTCATGCTGTTATGGAAGTTGTACAGTGCTGTGCAGGGCTGACGAGGAAGCTCTTCCAACAATTGCCTCCGCCGCAATTTATCTGACGAAGTGTGCCTCCTAATGAGATTGTTCAAGTTATTCTGAAGAAGCTCGAAAAATTAGTTTTCTGTCTATCTTCAGCAAAATTTGTGTCGACCGAAATATGACAAATGAAGTTTCAAATTTCAACTTGTTCGTATATGTATATATTGTAAGAGAAAATTATACAGACAGTAGTCCTCCTCGTCAGTTTGAAAGGCTTTGCGAAGCTTCGAAAAAGTGTTTTGCATGTATTATTTATGTTTGTCACATTTTGACTTTGTAATTTCAATCTTGCGTAGGCTTATACAAGTTAATTCAGCACCCCAGCTGCTGTTTTCTTAATTCATCTTTAAAAATCAAATATTTACGGCATGAAATTTCTTCCATAGAATTTAGAACGTGTCAGGTTGGACGCGAATAGAATCAACGACTCCGGCTGCCTGTGCAGCCTGTCTCAAAGTTACCGAGTATAATTTAATTACTAAACGCTCATGTAATCCTACCTCTCTAATTTTTCTGATTCCTCTATCAATCTTTAATGCCGCTTATGAGAAAGCTGTTATTAGCAGATAAGTGATCAAAATTAAAGTCGAATTGCATGCAGCTTTAGTAATTCAATTTCAAATTTATAGAAATTAGAGCTCACGCAACACATGATCAGTCGATAAATTCTGTTTGTAACACGAAATTCTGCTCTCAAGTGCAAATTAATGATCTTCAAAAATCTTTACTCTTCGACTATGACGCAATTTTATGGAAGCTTCCATATCCTTGAACAGATGGAGGTGTGAACGACTTATTCTTAATCCTATTTTCCTTTCTACAGCTCAACGTACATTAATGGATTGCACACCGGCTGCAGACGATTACTCACTCTCATCAGGATAATTCAAAACCCTGTCAGCAGTTCATTGCTTTGAATATGACGCAAGTGGTTCCCTGCAAAGCATGTCTGGTGAAACAGTGAGACGTCTTCACTGAGTCAGATGAATTGAGGTTTGTTGATATTTGACGCGGTGGAGGAGGATAGGATGACGCAAGAAAAATACAGTGAATTCAGATGGGATCTCCCAGTCTTGACAGGTCCTGTGTGGAACAACATTCGTGTTCCATGTTACTATGTCCTTCCATTTTACTTGTGAAATTATGCAGGATCGAATTTGTTATTGTCTCTTAAAGTCATTATGCAATGTAAAGAAAAGTTATATTTGCATAGATGTCTTGTATCTGGGGCTTTATTTTCACATGACACATTTGAATTATTTTCTCTTTGGTACTACGCTGCAGATTGAAAAATGGGAAAGTTAATGAGTTTTTGGCCATTTTCAAAATCCTCTGGAATACTACCCAATTAAATAAGCAGTGAAACACTAAGAATTGATGTTTGATTGAATTTTTTGAACCTGTGTAAAATTTTCCTTTCTATCAATTTCAGGCAAAGAGTCGAAATACATGCAATATTTTAGATTCAACGAAGTAAAAACTATTTCAACAAACCTGAATACGATTACTTATTAGAATAAGAGAACCACATCTTCACGATTACTTATTAGAATAAGAGGACCACATCTTCTTGTAAAAAATTTGATTTTCAGCTCAACTGTCCAAGATATTTTATAGAGTACTAATTTTTTCCTGTACACTAACTTGTCCACGATTTAAAGGACATGTCGCTGAAAAGAGCAAGAGAGAGATGCCTTAAATAATTGCTTTGGTCATAGAATAATATACATAATGACATTTAGATTTATTTTAGCGCATCGATGAAAGCTGACATGATATGATAGAATATGGACGCAAAATATAGCGCTCACTTAAGAGCATGGTGCACGGTCACACTGTGAGTTCTTGCGCACATAACGATCTGTACATGAATGAAAAAAGTAGGCTCACATCTTGTTTGATAAGCAAGCTTTGCATGGGCCAACTGTTTTCAGTAAAGGACATAAGTCATCGACTTAACTCATCTTCATCCTTCAAAAAATTGTTGTGAAGATAATCTATCTGCAGACAGTGAAAGTAAAGCATTGCCTTCTTTTCTGTGTCTGCTTCTATGATGGCCATAGTGAGGAGATCACACAATGTCTCTTCTTATCAATTTATCTAAAATTACTTGAATGCATGTACAGTACATTGTATGAAGCCTCAAAAGTCGACGCTCAAAGTTGCATGGACAACCGATGGAGAACCTCTTCAGGAAACCAATCATGGACCGCTGTACGTCTTCGACTATACGACGCCAAGATTTTCTTTAAATTCAATCACGAGCTCATCTTAAAATGAATGAAACGAATGATAAAAGTCGATTGTTTGCACCTTGTAGTTGTGAAACAGATGCGGTAGTGGTAAAAGCCGTAGATATGGAGTGGGTTGTTTATATTCATCAAACTTACACAAAAGATAAATACATCCTCACATTCCAAGTCAATCCAACGTTTGATGCTGTCAATCGTAAGCTCAGTAAGGAACTTTTCAAATGTGTTTACTTGAGATAGTTAGATTCCGGCAATCATTGTCAAATACATACAAATGGAGGACATAACAAGGAAAATGCTATTCTTCAAAGCAGGGATGCGGAGTCCTATCATTTTGATAAGACTCCGACTCCAGGTGGCAAGTATATATAGCCTATAGCCTAGTTTTTTGAAAAACTGGTAACCTACATCATAGATCATTATAGGCTTGCCTAAACATGTCTTTAGTGATCATTGCTGTACCAATTATCAATCATTTTCGATGAAAGTTAATCAAAGTTGGTTTTTGGATTTAAGTTGGATGCATGCGACTTGCCTCATCCCATCTTGCTGATGTGTGCTTCACACTGTTTTTCTCCAGTCTCTACCAGGCAGGAAATCCCCATCCTTCTTTAAAGAATATGAGTACACTTTCGATTTTAATACGCGCTTTGGAGGAGACATCATACACGATTAGTGTGAGGGTGAAGAGGCAATGTTCTCAAACAAGCTAGTATTTCATTTTTTTCTCTGATGTGACCTTTGGTGCGTAGGTGTGATCGAGGCTAGGAAGGCTTGTCTTCTCTATTATAGCACCGAGTGAAAAGACAATCATTTTCTCACTTTCACGGTTCATTCCTTCAACTATTGCAAGCTTTCCATGCAGCAGTGTCTCTGAAGTTTTGTTTGACGGACAAAGTTGACATCAAGACACTGACAGCTATGCACGAGGATAAATAAGTTGTTTGTATTATATTTCGGGTCTAGTCATTGGCCGGAGTCTGGAGTCCTATCATTTGATAGGACTCCGACTCCAGCAAAAATTATAGGACTCTGGAACTCCGACTCCGACTCTGCATCTCTGCTTCAAAGCAAATTCTGCTGTAGATCATCGATCGGATCAATAAAAAAATGCTGACTGCTTATTGTGATAGCTCATTTCATTGTAGATTCAATTCATCATGATTTTCATGTTCAAGTGTCAAAGAATCGGAAGTGCGATTCTATGAATTCCAAAATTATTTTCATAACCGTATAAGAGAACTATTCAGCCATTCTAAATATATTTTGTTCTTAAAATCATTTCTACTGGAAATAAATAATAAGTAGTGAGTAAATTAATAGCTTGAAAATTTTGCTACCGCTGTGAAAGTTCAATGGGAAATTAACGGTGTGATTACAGTGACCATTTTCAATCTCAGCTACCAAGTTGACAATTTTGTGAGACGCGAAAAAGTAAACTTAAGTTCCAAAACGTAGAGAACGAATGACTGTTTTCATCTTTTCTTGAAAGTGAAAACTTCAGTCAAGAATATTGTAAAAATCTTGTAAAAATATATCATCGTCATTGTTTGATCGAAGCAAAGCAAGTGCATCTGCATATATCGAGCGCAAACATCCTTATCGATATCTGAAATCGATACAAACATTCATCCGATGCGCATCTATTCTGTCATAGGCCTACAGTTGATGATAAAAAATTGACGCGTCATTGATGTTGCTCCCAGAATTCTATTCTCCAGATGCATACATGGAATAGCATGTATAGAACAGCATCACAGTACATTTGCAAGTGAATGTTGTGTTATCTTTTAAAAGCAATTTTGACATTATATAATATATACGTGTACTTGTTGGAATCAAATTCAATGATGTACAGACAAACATAAAAAATGTCTCTCCTATATTGAACTTGACACTGCAAAAGACTCAACAGGCGTAAATCAAAGGATTACAGCACCAAATTTCGCTAAACAGTATCTTATTCACGATAGATAGGTCAGTTTCAATATGATTGTTGCCGTAGTTTACTTTTCTGTCATTGAATCTGTACCTGCGTCAGGTATGTCATTAATACATTTTTAAACAGATAATGAATCAAAATGACCTCAAGAATACAACGACATCAACGATTTACTAATGACGTGCGCTCCTGTATGTAGCAAGTTCAGTATGTTATTCCGATACAGTCAGTCATCTTGTTATTATGATGAAAAAGTTTCGAATTTGATCTCTCTATCTCTCTTTCTTTCTTTCTGTCTTCTTTCTTGATTGGAATACTTCTTTGCATTAAAGATCTGATGAAGTATCCTGCACCAGCTTAAATAAATGTTTTAAGAGAAATCGCTTGATCATCGCAATAAGTAGACTGTTGTACTTCTTTCATGAAAACTTGTGTTTTCACAATGACGAAATACTTATACTTCCTTATACCGATAAAGATTTTAAAAAGTTGATGTACTGGATAAACTCTTATTTCTAAAAAAATCCGGAAAGGCTTGCAAACATATTTTACGACATTCAGCAGATGCCCGCCATTGAAGGTGTTCGGTTGATTCAATGGAGTTCGTGCATAACATTGATAAACATCGTACTTCACACGAATAGAGTTATCGCTAAAACCTTGCATTTAAGAACAAACTTTTCAGCAATTCTATTTTTGATCTGAACCAATAAAGAAGTCCAATTATTTCAAGCAGCCTGTCCCCTGATCTCTCCTCAATCTCTTGAAGATCTCATTCCATGAATTCGCAATTTGCATCTCAGTAATGACTTTGTTCTCGTCCTAATAAATTCTCGACCTGCGGTCATTTCATTCAAATTTCCAAATAAAATGGCGGTGACTTCATAGGAAATTCTAGCACTCACTACAATGACTCCACGGCTGTCCGGATATGCCCGAAAGACCTGGAGCTCCGATTTGCGCTCAAACATCACACGAATGGCCCATAAAAATTCTCATCAACGGCGGATGATTTCATTATGTGTTCATCCTCGACCTCAAACCCAATGCCGATGGTGTCGTGTGGAGAAGAAAGCCCGACAAGTGACTCTGCGGGCGGTCATAGAGGTTGTGATGCGAATTGAGATGTAATAATCGGCTGAAATGAATCCAGAGTATCTCTCAATCACAAGGATGGATGTCAGACTGTCAAATACTTGTCAAGTAGCTGAAAATGACGAGATAAATACATAAGATGAAAAGGTATAATCATAGTCATTTCAGCAATAGAGCGTGTGAAACTCAGTGACATATTGTAAAGAAAGTTGAATCCATCGATCTTTTTGCGGCATTTGAATGTTTGCTAATTAAAACAACAGCGAAAACACACATCAGATGTTTCAATCATCAAGATATGACATCAAGTACCCAAGAAACAAGAAATTGCTTTTTTCTCCTTTAATGACTGCGCCACAGACCCACTTGATCAACTGCAATCTCAGGAAATAAGCAAGACAAAAGACCAAAAATGCACTAGTCATGCAAGATTTCATGGGAAAAGCTCATTTGTAGATTTCACACCATCGCAAAGTCTCTAGGGACAGAAAAAAGCGCCATTTTGGAACATATGCTTTTCGTCAAGATTTATCTTATCTTACTTAGACTTATCGTCACCATATTGTATTGTTCATCTTTTTTTGACGACCAATTCCAAGCATGTGACAGCAGTGAAAAGACAATGTATCGTGCTATAAAAGACATTCCATTTTGCACAATGATGGCGGCGTTAATGCAGTTGAAAGTACATTTATAAATTTAATCTTTCAATGTTTGAGTGAAACTTGAAGATGATTTCAGAAATAAATGTGAATGAGTAAGCTTCGTATGAGCAATTTGAAATAATAATTGCACTATGGATGAATCATCATTTGTTGCTCAACAAGTTAAAGAAAGCAATCATTGAACGCACATGCAGAATCCAAGCTGCTCAATTTCCATCCAATAAGTTTTGAAAGTGAATTGCTGTATTTACTGGAGGTGAGATATTTTGATCCCATCCCAACAGTCTGTGGCGGTGCACATGCACCCACCGCACACGATTCGGGGCACACACTGGGTAAAGTCTGCCCCGAAAACATGCACCCACTCTGGAGCGCCTCAGGACACACAGGTTGAACCCCGTCCATTGGGTTGACATGGAATAATAACTTTCTTGATTCTGTACAATGCGATGACAACTAATTACTTTGCAAACTGTGTCATATTTGACAAAATTTTATTTGTTATCATGAATTGTCTACTCTATGAAATCCTATGCTGTCATCTCCATATATTGATGACGATTTTCCTGTCTATCAAATCGATGTGGAATCAACGAGATCCGGCTGTGCCCAAGATCATGTCAACATTGACACAGCGCTACATGGCGGCCCGTCTGATCTCCACCGTTCCAGCTCCGTTGCACTCGACTGAACTCTCATGTCGCCGCGCTGTCTAGAGAGATTGGCAGCAGCTCGGTGCACATTCTATGACGAGTTTCCGGTCAAGTGGGTGCATTGGAACCTCCCACACTGGTCGACAGCGCCGTTGTGTCTGCGGCGGAGAGAATCCTTCAGGTGAGTCATCATGTACTGCAAGGAAATGACAAAGGAAGCGAGAATGCGCTGTAACTCAACTGTAACAGATGATACAGTAACTTTCACGTATTCTACCAATTCTCATCAGACAAAAACGCTTTCCCACAGCAATTGATTCCCTGAGGATCTTTGCCTATTTCATCTTTTCATAACATCTTGGGACAATTATAACGCAACGATAACCACGGAAATACACCAGGTTTCCTCACTCACTCGCTGATTGTAAGTAGAAATTGCTGTGGTGCTGCAGTATGTCGTTGAATACAGGAATAATCACAATGTGAGAAGACGATGTCTGTGCGATGATGTGAAATTTCCGAGAAAACATTTCAGTCACAAGTAGATATAGCTTCTCAGCCAATGATGCTTTCACTGGACTCCATCACTATTCTGCATGTCTTGCAAAAATGCCAAAAATCTTGCACTGACATCCTACGCATCTGCCGGAAGATCGTGCAAGAAACTGTAAGATCTTGCAATGCAAGATTTCCCTATTTTTTACAGGTTGAATAAGATTAAGGGAAAGATCCACAAGATCTACCGCAACATTTGCGATCGTTCTTGCAAGATTGACCCACAGAATCTTAAGCCTATTTACCGTCCTAGCTACACCACCTGTTCTGTCTTTAGCTCAATAACTACGGATTTACTTATTTAGTGTTTGGATATTGGCTAGTATATACCCTGTCTCCAAACCAATTCCCATCAGCTTCTCCTACTTTCCACTGCTATTTTAAGATTTCGGCATCAACAGTAACAGCAATTGCAAATATTTGAATAATTTCAAAGTACTTCTAAGCTTACGCACATTTCAGGGTCAAATTTTCGTGAAACCAAATGATTAAACAGATTAACTGGTCAGATTGAATGCGCATGTATTAACAAATGCAGTTAATGTACTTGCTTTACTACTTATAAATGAAATACAAGTATTCCCTCATTGCAACGATCTCTGTAAAGTCTGTTTTGACATGAATATTCAATATTGCCGAATTGCAAACACTGACTTCGATTTTTGTAGTCTTGCGCGTAGTTAGATGCGACTAATCCCAATCTGTTATCGCAGTAGGGCCTTCATTAATTCGACATTATTTGAAGTATTAAAATCCAACTGCTGATCACAAATTCATTCGCTAATCTGAGTAGTTTTATATGTACATTTGCATCGCACGTAATGGGATATTAGTGGTGCATCCGGCATCCACCGCCATCTACCGGCAAAGAATCGTCAACCGGACCGGCGACATCCATACATTAGACACCTCAAAATGCTCAGGAAAATGTAAAGCAGTATATGGCTATGCTATTAACTCAAGGGCCCTTTACACAATAATATTATTATACATACAATACATAATAATACATAATATTATTATTACATAATAATAATGCCCTTTAATTTTGATAATGCCATTTTATTGAATAAGTTCCCTTTATTTCAAGGTATAATCTTGTGCATAAAACATGTGATAGGGAATTTCAAATGTGTGCTTTTAAAACCGTCATCCATTATATCAAAGTATTTAAATTTAAGCACATAAGAACATGCATGTGTGTGCAATTTCAGTTGTGCACCTTGTGCTGCAAACTGTCGTACGTTTTGGCGGGATTAAACTGTCTCACTTACAACTTACACAAGGGAGATGTTTCGATCAGTAATTTGTGTCGTCCAAACAATTTTTGGCAACATACGTGTATATGATGAGCTCTTCTTTTTCACAAGATGCCTTACTATAAGATATTTTGCTATTGTTCCACAAGAAAGCACCTCATTTTGTTCAATATAAATTACGATAAGACAGCTTGTCAAAAACTAACAAGATATTGCGCAAGTTGATTAATTTTTTGCATTTTTTTGGCTTTTTCACAAGACGGAGCAAGATGTATCGACTAGTGATGCCCTAATAGATGATAAGGATGCACAGCTTAGGCTTCTGAATGAGTGCATTATCATCAAGCTTCAACGCTTTTGCCGAAAAGATAGTGGGTATTTGATGACACCAATCAATCAATTGCGACTATTGGACGCAACAATGAATCAGTGAAACTAATTCACGCACCAATCAACTAATTGCAATTGTTTGATAGCAACAACTAATATATTAAAATTATTTGAAAGGAACAATGGATTGATTTCAATAATCTTTTTGACAGGAAAAATCAGTGCAACTATTGGACGCACCAACCAATAAAATTGCAACTATTTGACACATCAACCAATATTTTACAATTATTTGAACAATCAATTGATTTCAACTTGTTGACGCACCAATCAATTTATTGCAATTATTTGACGACAACAATCAATCAATTTCAACTATTTTACACACCAAATAATTGAAACTATTTGACGCACCAATAAATAAATTGCCATTATTTGACAGGAACAAACAATCGATTGTAATCATCTGACGGCAGCAATGAGCTATTCAATTAAGTGTAAATATTTTGCTTTTGAAAGCGCAATATGCAATGTTGTGTCTATGTTCCATGAATATAAAAAAATGGACAATAAATTCATGTATTAAATATGAAGCTGTATTCACAGTTGAACTTAAATGTTGATGCATTATTGCAGGCATTACATACTTTGAAAATGCTTTGTGATAATGTGACACTAAATGTATTGCATACCAAACATCAATGTCCTTAAAATCCTGTAAACAATCCGTAAATTACATTGCTTACGTGAGAGTAGAATGCATTACTACAGTGCATACACTCGCATGTTCCTATCTTGTTAGTTCGATGAAGACGGACGCGATACAAGTTATGTTTCTTTTATTGCTGTTCTAAAATCTTGTAATTAATTGATCTGGTGATAATAGGTTGAGTCGTCAGTGTATCTGATGCCGTCATCATTCTACCAAATTTGTTTGATGGAAAGAGATATGACAACATTTCAAGTACGATCAAATCAATCAATAAATTGTGACCTAATAATTAAAGTGCATTCATTTCTGATTACTCTTTATAGATCGGATAACAGCACATCTGTGGAAACACGAGGTGGTAAATAAATGTGAATGCCTAGCGTTGATCAGTTCTGGGATTGAAGACCATAATTGCCTACGATCCAATGAATCATTTCCGAATCATAGTTATGAACAAGAATTCGTCACCCACAAATCTTTTCTCTGTTCTTCCTGAAATGTCATTCCTCACCTTTGTCAAAATTTCACTTTAATGGCTGCCAGCTCAAGCATTTCCCGCGTTGCATATGTGAACGTCAAGCTGCCTGTAGGTGAACCGAAATGCTTTGCTCTTTACTCTCTATGAGACGCCGTGATTCTCCGTCTTGCAAGCACGAAAGACAATATGACAAATTAATGATGTGCAACAGACCAACAGTCCATGCTGCTGACTCAGAGATCAAGGATTTTATGAAATATTCATATTCTTACTCATCCTTGCATAAATATCATCCTAAGATAAGTCATAAGTTGAAGTGAGATCATCCTAAGATATCAACGATTCACTCTGTTTGTAGAGGGTTGCCACGGATCAATGTGCTTTGTTTCATGACCACAAGGCTGACGCAATGAAACTGCTGGCTTAAGTTCCATTCACACCGACCGCGGCGAGGGATGGCACCTCTTCACTCCTTCGTTCAGAGCCTTAATAAGCGTATTGGGGCAGTTCACATCGGACGTGGCACGGACCCGCGCGTCTCTGTGTGAACAGCCCCATAGGTTTATCAAAGTTCTGAACGAAAAATCTGACGCGTGAGCACGCACCGCGTACGGTGCCAATGGACCCTTAGATCAAAAACTTTCCACACTGTTTTATTCCATGCGCAGAATTAGTTTGTTTAAGCGTGTCATTTTGCTAGAAGTGCAAGCTGATTCAAGACGATGGCACATGCAGGATCTTACTAAGTGGGCAAAAAGAATTTTTTAATACCATGTGGAGATAGGAAAAATAGTCGTGCGTCGCTTGCGGATAGCTCTGAATTCCTTCAAAATGCTCTGATCGTCACGATTTCTTCAGTTTCGAAGAATTTAGATCATTGCACAAAAGTTTTCTCGATAACGTTGGGTCCTCCGATTATTACTAAAAAAGTTAGCAGGCGCACGAAAAAACGTTCACAAACTTCTCTATAGAACTTGACATCGACTGTCTCTTTGCTGAGTGATCCGGTTGATAACAGTCACTGAAATTTCGCACAATTTGGCGTGTTTAATGTTGAGCTAGCTGCTCATTATTCGATTGCTATGGTATTATGTCAGCAGATTGTGACATTTCATTAACGTTACATGTTCCAATGCTTCCTTTCTAGTCAAACAGAAGAAGAGAGGACCTGTTTAATTCTATGATTCCATCACTGTATTCATCAATTTCTAATTATGAATTGGTAACAAAAAATCGTTTCATTTGTTTGCCAAAAAATCTACCGATTAATAATTGTCCAAAGCAGTAGAGATAATAGAAATTTAATTGTTCGCAGAAAACATCTCCACTTTACAGTTTGGAGCAGATGATATTTTCTGCTCAATTTTCATGAGTGATGGAGGGAGTGTTGAGCTTCACAACATAAACTCGATTATTTCACGTTAAGAGACATCTGATTTACACGCTCACATAATAGATGGTTATGATAATGACATGAAAATCATGTTGTCATTCAATTTATGCAGTCAATGTCATATTACTAATACGTTTAAAGCATGAATATAAAAGTTTCAAATATAAACTGAAACTTCTATTAGTAGACCACCTATGGGACACTTTAAGTTGTCTATTTACAGAGGTGGCTCATATAAAGAAGTAAATCTTTATGTTTTCATGGGAGGACGCAACGTGGTCCTATTTTAGAGGTGACCGCTTGTAGAGGTTGTCCGGAAGGGAGGTTTTACTGTACCTAGCTATCAGTGGTGGCAAAGTGACTTTTGAATGCACACATGTATCACATAGTGTTTTGCATATCTACTAATCTAAAAATATTTTATGCCCGCCTTTGTCAATTGCCACTGATATAGACTGCCAATTGACACAGTGGCATAAGTGGCATAAGTGGCTCGTAGCTCAGTTGGTAAGACCACAGGTCTAGTTAACCTTGGTCGTAGGTTCGAATCCTACCAGCCGCACGTCTTTTGCATGGCAATTTGATCTATCGCTTATTTAATTTCTCTGTTGTTAAAATATTGTATACTTACACATGCAAAATACTTTGTATGATCAATAGCCTTGATGCTTTGACAAAAATCTATCTAGACTAACTTGTGTCCACCTGTTGTGGAAGGCCGCATAGAACCATTGACCTACAAATGAAGACTTAACTTTATTTGACCTCCTAGTTTGTCAGTCAATAGCACTAGCACTCTGTAGAAACGAATAAAAGATGGTTTATCATTCTCCTGTTTCTTTGAATAATTCACGTGGAGGAAAAGTGATGAGACAACTAAGTTCTCATGAAGTTCTGCTGATGATGTCTAAACAGGATATTTTGAGCGCATTTCAAACTTGACAAATTTAGTAACTGCCGTTTCCGATTAGATGGCGTGTTTATCTGTAATGAATTCATGCCGTGGGAGTATTTCTTCGTTATCGCTCAGTTATCGCTCCCGACTTAATCAAGACTGTGTCCTTTTAAGGTAACCTGCTCCGAATTTCCGTAACTGCAAATCGATGTGAAAGCAGAAGAAGTTAATGAGAAGCGTTGACGTAATTCTATGTTGTAAACAAATCAGTGAAGAGATTGCAATTCCGTGCGCAATTATGACATGTTGCTATGAATCAGGGTTGGTGCATGGCAATCGAATTTACACTAGCTGTTCGAACCACACACAGAAAGTTACGCCCTTTTCAGGCTGTCCCACTGGGCAGTTATCAGAATGAACTCTTAACCTCGAATTAATGTCTGCAAGCTTCACATGACTTCGTGTAAATAAGGACAGTCAGGTCTCTGATTGTTACACAACATGCGTTAGCAATCAGTCTGATTGAAGTAATGAAACAGAAGTGTTGAAATTCGCTCAGTGCTCTCCTTCCAGTGATTGAGACTAAAGATGAGCGTTGGGTCGGGTTCCAAAAATTCGGATACCCGAGTCGAACAAAATTTCAACCCGAACCTGACAAAGAGTGCCAAAACCCGACCCGATTATATTCGAAAAATCAGAAACATTTCTATATATAAAGCTAATGCTTGATCCTAATGTGATACCGGGCGGTAGTCTAACTTCTTAGTAGTATTATTTTAGTATTTTCTTAAAATACGTAGTAGTTAGTATATTATTTTCTCTTGGCTAATAAGGCATTCAAACAAATACTAAATAAGTTGCATAATTACCCGCGAAATTAATATAACCTACAATACATGACAAAATTCGGAATCTTTACAAAACAATCGACTGCTTCGCGATACGTATTATAGGTGGAGCAGCATACTCCTTCAAAACTCTGATTGAGACACTTTGACTCTCAATGTCAATGAAGATGTCAAGGTCCGAGCAGCTGAACTGCATCACTACATGTAACAACATAATTCTGCAGATGGATGCTAAAATTTCAATAATATTTGATGTGTAGTTAAGCTTCCGTTCCTATGTAAAGCTTATCTCAAATTAGATTTCATTTCTTTCCGTCCATCCTGCGAGCCACGATCTACATGTCATTATGAGAATGAGGCCTTTAGAGACCACAAGAACAGATTCCATTTATTTGATAATTATCTTTCGTTGTTTTAGAAAATATGTAGCGCAAAGTATTTTATTAGATCAAAAATTCACAATGAGAATAATGTGATAAGCCACAGTTTCTTGAAAAACTTCATTAAACTGCAGGTACACATGAAACAGCACTAATTTCACAGAAAATATTTTTTAAAGTTCTAAACATTCTTCAGATTTGCATGCTCCAACCCGAAAAAACCCGAATTCGGGTTATTTCGGGTTTTTTGTGTTTTAGATAAAAGAGATAATCCTACCCGACCCGACCTCTTAATTGCTGTACCCGAACCCGAGCATTCGGGTTCGGCTTTCGGGTCGGGTTTGGGTTTTGGGTAGGGTTTCGGGTAGGATCGCTCATCTTTAATTGAGACTGATTGCTGGACCCTCCTCCAAATTACTTAGATTGTACCGAAACACAGAGGACTTTGGTCAAACCGAGCTAGCATGAAATGACAAACAACTCTCTCTTGACTTTATTTGAATAAAAATATTCCATTTGGATGAAGTAAACAGTTTAATAAACTTGAAAGCTTAGCAATTTATTAGCTATTTGCTTGCCTGTCAACTGCGATCACACACCACACAGAGGTTATTATGGTCCCCGTTTTACATCGGCTGCTTTCTACGCGGATTATAGCCTATGTTTATGTACTTGCACATAACCCTTGTCAGAACGGTGTTGAGTCTGCACGATGCACTCACTCCTTCATCTCGTTCTTTCTGAAACCAGCGTCGCTACGTTCTCCAAACGGATATTGAACTGGGGCAAATCCTTCTTTTTGGAGCCACCGCATCACAGCCTTCTCCATCCAGAACCACAGGGATCGAACCTTGCTCCTTACTGTGGTGGCAGCTTGTGGACGTTTAATGAACTTTTGAGCAATTTTCCTTTTCATATCATTGCAATCCTCGGACATCCAACTTGGTAACAATGCCATGTCGTGGACATGAATTATCGTAGCAACGGTGCCTAAACTATGATGGAGGCTGAATATGGCTAAGCACGCCGGCAGCCTGTCATTGTGCTTTGTATGGTATCAAAATGCCATAATTTCTCTTTTTTCGTATTGACTCATTTTTATACAGTAACTTGCAGTTTATCGACATACGGCAAGAATTTGCAACTATGACCGGTTTCACTCTTTAGAATCAGGGTTTGCAATCTCGAAATCCCGGGATTTTGCTCTCGGGATCTTAGGATTGATCTAATTGTCATTTTAGTAGCATTTTGTGATATTTGTAGGCATTTGCATTGTAGCATTTTGTAATGTTTTAATGCTATGTGAGTGGAAACCGAAATGATTTTCGTTATTGTTTGAGTAATTAATGAGAATGCGATTCAACATTCTCCGGCAACAAAAAAATGATATAAAAAATAGTAGCAAATGGGCTGAGAATGACAAGTAATTAAAGAAGTAAACGACTCACAAAACTATAAATACACACTCTGTGTTCGTCAGTGACGGTCAGATTAGTAAAATCTGTATAAAGAAGACCACAAGAAAGCAATTTTCTTCCTGTAAATGTACTGTGGAATGATTTGTTTCGAACACCTGGGATCCAGGAATTGAATTATTATAATCCCGAAATCCTGGGATTTGGATAAGTCCACGGAATTTTAATCCCTAAATACCATCGTCTTTAAATAGCAACATTGACATTGATCGGTGCATGACCGAGCAGATGAAATTGCCATCAACAAACAGCTTGCATCCATTATAGTCCCACCAAGTGAACAACCAAATTTCTATGATTCCTCCCCTAGAAATCCGACCTTTCGCTTTGTTTAAGTTAGTGAGAGTAGAATGGACAATAGCGCTTTGTTGCTATTGAAGATAATGATAATGTTGCTTGATCTTAAGAAGAATCAAATTGATGGAACATTCAGTGGTTGTAGATTATTGCCATGAGGCGGACATGCAGGTTATTTTATTGAAATGCTTTGATGCATGCACAGAAATGATACAGATTGTTTCATAAAAAATAGATCACCCTTAAACATCGCCTTAACTTCAACTTTGTCTAACTCCGCCAAACTTGAACGAATTTCTCTGAAATTTGGAGGATATGTCAGTTGTACTTACTAATATCATTGTTGGAAATTTCAAGCATGAATATGGAGTTGTTTTCCTGTTATAGATAAAAACGTAGTAGATAATTTGATCTTCATTTAGCAATGTTACACGAAATCATACCTCACTCTTATAAAATTACATTTGTTTCCTTTGTTATGTAATATGTTGTTCTACAAGCCAAAAGCTATCAAGCAAAACAAAAATAAAGAAAATCGGTCAATCATAGCCAATATAGCACCATTATTCATCAACAATAATGTAACTGCTACATGTGATTAACTGGACTTCATGTTCCATAGCTTCCTGACTTCGTTGCGGTGGTGTTGGCAGCACTCCTGATTGCTTTCAGCTAGAAATCTATCTCTTACCGGTTGAAAACAATACAAAGCACAAATGAACAATAACGAGATCGCATTCACAAAAGGCAAAGTGTCAGCCTTGCTAGAACTAGGGTTTTCTTTGCGAGCTACAAGCATTAAGCGACTAAATGTCCCTTAGGCCTACACAAATGTGCATCGATGGCATAATGATGATTTTCGACTCTGTCGTAAAGAGGGCTCTGGCCGTCCACGCAAAACATCCAAACGTAGAGACCGCTTAATTTTGAGATTTGTTAAAGTTGATCCAAGTCTCTCGTTAACTGAGATGGCTGCACTAGTCTCGTCTATTTCTAAGTCCACTATTCGTAGAAGACTTATTGAGTCGAATTTCAAGAGCTGTAAGAGGCCCTCTCAGATCGAATTATCAGATCAGCATACAAAAAGACGTCTCAGATGGGCAATGAGTCATTGTCACTGGCGAAATCAATGGGATCGGGTTGTCTGGTCTGATGAGGCATCAGTCCGTCTGAAGGATAGTGATGGTCTATTGAGATTATGGATAAAATCTGATCAGGAAATTCCGAGACATTTACGTCGTCCCCGGGTACAAGGTGGTGCGACTCTACTGATTTGGGCTGGCATTTGGACCAATGGCCGCTCTGAACTTCACATACAGCAAGGAACCATGAATTCTGAACGCTATGTGAATGTTTTACGAATGAACATTGGCCAATGACAGATCAACTTGGTGATCCATCGACTTGGTTATTTATGGATGATAATGCTACGTGTCACAGGAGTAGTAGAGTCAACTTATGCAAGTCTCAATTAGGGCTTAGGACATTATCTTGGCCAGCTCGTTCTCCTGATCTGAATCCCATAGAAAATGTATGGAGTATTCTAAAACGTAACGTTCGTCGTTCACTGCTACCTACAGATGGCGTATCACAACTTACGTCACTGTTAAAAAGAGAGTGGAGAAAGTTAGATCAGTCAAAAATTAACGATATCATTGAATCAATGCCTAGTCGAATTGGTAATGTCATTGACAATAAGGGTAGGGCACAAAATATTAGCTTCTTAAGAACCGTTACTGTATCATAGCTTATCAGATTATATAAGGACATTATATATATTAGGGATATGAAATAACATGAAAAATGCTTTCTGTATCATTCTTATGTTTTATTTAGTCAAATTTTAGGATGATCCACTTTTTATGAAACGGACTGTAATAATCGTGAGCATTTCCAGATAAGCTCCCAGTAACTTTCCGTTTCCCGCCACTGGAAACCGCCATCGTTTAGGCAACGTTGTCATGACAACGCTTGTCCTTGACGTTTTATTGTTTTCAATGACCATGTCCATTCTAGCCTTTTATTATTATTATTGAGTGTCATATTTCTTTGATTCCTCCTGGATGATTACAAAACATTTCCAGCAAACCAAAATTGTTGAGCATGATTTTCATTTCCGTGTCAATTTCTTCAACGTTAGAAGGAAGCTACACTTTTTTATCATTTTCATATAAGTAAAACTTGTGTTGAGAAGAATCACTGACGCTTCAAGCTGCTCAGAAATTTGCGAGGACTTGAGGAAATGGTTATAAACAGAAAAGGGAGGAGAACTCCTATATCTGAAGTGTTTGAAGTTGCTACACGTCTCAGCATCAATTCCTCTTCCTGTCGCTGTCTCCCTTCAATCAAAGGTTAGGGTCAGGTCTCACAGTGCCTCATCTGGCTTACAGCAACCTGGCAAGGCTCTGTAGAGGATTAATGAAACGAAAGATCGTGTCCTATTGAAGCGCTTTGAACTCAGAGACTCCATAGAATTCATTTCAATGACAAAGTAACCCGCTTATCGAATATATTCCGTTTTCAAACTTTGTCTCTATCATGATATTCTATTTAGGTTTGGAAAACATTTCCCAAGTCAATTCTGTCATTGATGCTAACCGAAGATTCTTAATGAAGTAAATGATTGCACTCTGTTGACAGATTCAATCTGTTTATGATTTTCATGCTCTCCTATACTAAACTCCTGCTATTACATACTACTGATCATAGAAATCCGACTTTTCTCATTGTATAAGTAAATAGGACTAGAAATTCGAATGGACAACATCTGCTTCTTGATGGTCATTTCAGCTCCTCAGTAAGGCACATATCTATGTTAATGTTGCTAACTCTTAATCATAAGTTGTAAAATCAAAAACTCTTGTCGAAAGATATTTTCCGATCTACCTTGTCAAAAGGATTTTACATTTAAAAACTGAAAATCTTTGCAAAGTACCCTGACAAGGTGCGGGTGCGTGACCATTGTCAACCACTGGAAGCCGCCATCGTTTAGATGCTGTTTCATTCTAGTCCGTTAATATTATAAAAAGTCGGTTTATTTTGTTTATTTAGACGCATTCTGAATTGCATTTCGATATTCTAGCATCTCAGAATTCCGTCTAATAATTCTTATACGTCTTTCAAATAAACAAATTAACATCGGATTAAGAAATCGCATTCTCAATGCGATGTATCATTTATCTCCAATCCCAGATTGTGGACATCATTTTAACGACTATTAGAAGTTCATAGATATGTTGACTTTATAGATATCTAATAATAAAGAATCATTACTGAAAAATCAAATTTACAGCTCAAAAATCTATTTCAGTGTATTATGCCATCATCTGTTAAAAAGTGAACGCAACCAAAAAAACTGCAGCTACCATGAAGGCCATTTAGCACCTCATTTGACTTCCACAGGAAATGTCTTGTTGACACAGACAGCTTCATCTTGGCATAAATTCACAGATCAACTGTGATCACTTCCAATTATTGCATACATCATGTTTAAATATGCAAAACTAGGAAAGTTTTCAAATTCAAAACCGTTGAATATCGTCAAAGGTGACATGTCTATGTTGTTTTGAAAACCATAGCGCTACTGTTGATACTCTGGGGTTTAAAATGACACATCTCATTTAAAAATTGGTTGGATTTTCACTGATCTACAACACTTTATAAAATAGGGCCAATTAATTTGACTCATCCTGTATCAATGACTTTCCAACGAGCTACAAGAGAATTTGACTTCCTTATTGATTGGTGCTTCCTTATTAATTTGCTAACTACGACTGAATGCCTCCATGATACATGTATAACAAATAGATGACACGTTATAGGCCAATAGCAGATTCTGTGCACTGTGTGTGGTGTTGTGTCCACTTCCTTTTTTATTGCACCTGACAATGAGCAAAATCACGCTTGTTTTCTATCGAGACCTGTAGTTTACCATCTTCTGACTTTTGGTGATTTCATTAATAGCTGCTAAAAGCTACTAATTAGATAACGAGAAGTTGTACTTGATCATAGCTTTCGATATAAGCAAAATATTCATTTAGCAGTATCTAAGGTTTGTATAGGTTTTCCGTTATATTTAACTTATTTAATGTAAATAAGTTGGTGATATATACCTATGATCGGCAATGATATCATTTTATTTTTAAAATTACGAATTTTATAAAATGATATGAAATGACATCATTTTATTTTTTATAATGAAAATACACAATTTTCAGTTAAACATACGTATAGGCCAACACCGAAAATAGATTTTTCACCGAATTTTTCGATTTACACTGCTACCATGCTGCTTTTACTGCTCTTAGCAATGAAATTAAAATTAGATTGCATGCAGCATCGATATATTCCAAATAATGGAAGGCCGAAGAAAGCAGTTTAGTCATACAAAGCTTCTTGTATAATCAAAACTTAGGTAGGGCTCATGGCTTATGCATCAGACGTGGCAAGTTTTTAGTTAAGCTTTATACACTCAAATTACAAATATGCCTACAATATGCAGTTGGTTAGGTCAACAGTATCTAAAGAACGAAAAAAGGCTGAAAATATTTAGATTGCAGTGAAGACTTCAAACACATGAAGACAGTTATTAATGAGTTCAATGTTTATAGGCCTGCTAGAACTCTGAAGTAACCAGCAATATATGAGATATACACTGTACACATCTGTGTGATAGACAGACTGACAGACAATAGCATGTTTCTTTTCGATACATTAATCACCAGTGGGCAGTGACATGGGTAAAACAAACGAAAGAGACTAAATTTGCTTCAATACAAAATGCGAAGAATCTATGATTAGAAAATATAATGGAACAAAATTTTTTGGATGATGCAATTTTTTTTATTTTTTAAAAATAAAATGATATAAAATGACATCATTTCTCCCCAGAAAGTGATATCATTTTATCATTGGCGATCTTTGACGTATACCCACTGATTTTGGTAAGGATCGTAAGAAATGAAAGTTCTAAAAGGTAGAATGTAATCGAATACAAAATAATGACATAATTTTAGCTTTTTGACAAGCCGATAGTAATAAAACGCCACTTTTAATGGACCGCCACTTCAGCAGAAGAGCTAAAAGATAGTCGATATTTTGCGGCAAATCATTCTATAAGCGTGTCCTTCTTTTTCAGTCCGCGCATCTCTCACATTAGCAGCGGCGTAATAATCTGACGTTGGACATGTCAATTAGGCATTGGTCATGACTCATGAGGTAACGATCTGATTATGTCATAGTTTATTGCATTTCCTGGAAATCAGCACAGAAACATCCTCAACAAATTGGTCAAAGACTGGTGAATATTTCTTTGCAGAAAATCATTGAAAAGTCACAAAATTGCCCAACTGGCCAAAACAAGATTTTTCCCAAGTCGATGGTAAAATACTTAATTGTAGCAATTTCTCCACACATTTCCTGCTTCTCTACAAAACCACAAATGTTTGAAGCATCACAAAAGACAGTACACACAGATAAATGCTATTTTCGTAAAGATATTAAAGGATTTTTATATTTCACAAAATGGTTTGCTCATCATTTTGTTTCTCAGCTGCTTCCTAATGGCTTTCCACTTTTTGGAAGACATTAAAGTGAACTACTGATAAATTGTGAAAGAGATATTGCCACTTTACTTTATTCATGAAGTTTGTTTTTATTAATCGATACGCGGAATCTTCAAACATTTTTATTTCCATCCGCGACATTCAGATGGTTGACTTTATGATGGAGGCAATTAAGTTGCTTATAATTTGTAGCTAATGACGATAGGAAAAATCATCATGAGTCACGGAGAGCATCTTTGAAATCTATCACATTTAATATGCCGTCAAAACACTCTGGGATAAATACAGGTTTTATCCACAATGCACTTGCTTGTACTCTCAGTTCAATGCTCAAGCACGCTTAGTTTTTGTTAGCCATGCGTGAGTTTGTCGAATTCATTGAATTCATCAGCTAGAATATTAAAAATAATAAGAAATCTGAGGAGCTCTAATGAATACAGATTAAGTGAAATTTGAGATCAAAGTTTTATCAATTTTAATAGGTTCTGACAACAATGTGCGTGTTTGGCGAATTCATTGAATTTATCAGCTGATATATTGGAATTTATGAAACGTGCGGATTTCAACGAACAGGGATGCAAGCAAGGTTGGGCAAAAACTTGAGGTCAAAACTCAAAACCCAAGCCCAAGTTTAAATAAATGAATGAATTTAAGTAAAGGAAGTGCATTCCTTGTATTTTGTGCTGACACAAAGATTCTTCTATAGCCAAAATTCCTATTGGGCCCATGAGAAGTGTGGTATTAGTGGGAAACGGTTTATTATTGCAATAATTGTAATTAGCAATCTAAGGAAATGTATTACGTCATAAAGTTTTCTTTCAATTTAGCCTACATTGATATACTGACTAACTAAAGATACTTTATTTAATTATGTTTGAGTTGCACATTGCTCATAGCAAAGCAATTGTTTTCATTTTATCATTCAGAAATATAGACAAACTTGATAAATATTACAGCTGCGCAGTAAGTGCATGGTTAAGCATATTTAGAATACGAAATCTGAATGAATTTATGTAAGTAAAAACGCGAATTCCAAATAGCAAAGACGCACTTTATTTGCAGACGTGGATATTTATACCTGTATAACAATGGCATAAAACAACTCACGAAACATGCACAATAATGAAATGTTATTATCATGAAACGTCACCAGAACACTTGATAATAGGATGTCAGGCATGCGGTCGAGAGTCGGATTGCTATGTCCTAAGACAGTGAACAACAGAGAATTAGAAATACAACACGCTCACACGCTCCCTAGTTTCTTAAGAAACTAATATACAAAAGTATATATTATATACGAAACAATATAAGGTCTGCTATCTGTAATCAACGACATGGTCACCTTGAAAAATAGGTCTTTTAGTCACGCGACTACTCCTTCGGGGTACCGCCTCAGAATCAATTTCGACATCGCTATCATTCGTCAAAGAGCAGTATTTCGTTTCTAAGTCGACTTCGGTAGATTCCCTGCAATAAGGTACCAGTCTTAAATGCGATACATGACGAGAGACATTTATATCATCTAACTCAACTGAAACACTCGAAATGATTTTTGTCACGACGTGTGGACCGCTCCAAACGTCATCACATCGGGAGGAAGGAGGCTTAAGAAAAACTTTATCGCCAACAAGAAAAGGATTACGGTCTTTATCAAAGTAATTATCGTTTACCTCGTAATTCAATTTGGGTCGTTCTATCTCAATGCGATCAGCTGTAACATCCGGCTTTCTAGACTTCGCACAGAAAACTAATTCGTAAGGTGTTGAATCGTTTTTACCTTTTGTATTATTAACCCAGAAAACGGCCTCTGCGAGGGATTTTCCTGTACGCTTTACGGTTCTCTTAACGGTACGATGAACCCGCTCAACCACCGAGTTTCCCTGGGGCCTATAAGCGGAAGTCAAGACCTGTTGAACTTTCCACTTATCTAACAGCTCATTAAACTCGCGGCTACGGAAAACTGTCCCGTTATCACTCATTATGTACGCTGGGGGACCAAATTCTGCGAAGATCTGTTCAATGTTGAAAGCTATCTCAGTGGAGGATTCATTTCTTAAGCTACGCCAGATTGTAAATCTGGAAGCAGTATCGATAACGGATAAATAAGGTCTACCGTCTACATGAGTTACATCAGTGCCTAAAACTTCCCAAACATTATTCGCGGATATCGATCCTTTGTCCCAACTAAAGCGATTCGAAGGGTCTATGCGGGTACAAGTTGCACAATCGCCAATGACGGCCTTAATATCAGATTTTGAAACGGATTTATTTTTATACCGCTCTTTACATAATTCATATGTTCGATTCGTGCCAAAATGGTTGATTTCATGAACAAACTTGATGTCAGCGTAATCAACGCTATCTAGTTTCTCCCTGACCCATGAATTAGGCACTCTAGTCAATGAATCTGCTTTGTTTAAACTTGACTCAATCCAAACGACCTGTACTGCCAACTGTTCCTCACGGATAATGTCTGAAATAATATTAAGTCTACGCTTAATCAAAACTTCTGCGAGTGCACGAGTCTTAACATTTCTTGTCTTATGAATAACAGATTGCAACCATCTATAAACTGAGATGGAGTCAGTTTTGATCGTAATGTCCCTCTTACCCCATTTTAAGGCAAGATTCAGGCCTTTGATAGCTGCGTCTAATTCAGACCGGTTTATATGCGTAGCATCATCCTTCGGGCGCAGCCAAGCCGCATCCTCGACCACCTGACCTTCAACCTCTAAATAAACCCCGTAGGCTAGAGAACTGGAGTCAGTCCAGACCGTGATTGGAGCTTTAGGATCAACCTCCCACATGCCTCCGACAGGGTCAGACACTTTCAGTCGAACATCTATTTCTCGAATCAAACTCATTATTTTTTCCGAAACTGGGTCATCCCACCTAGTATGATCTTCGGCAGTGCACCGCTGTACAAACGCGCAGGCGACTCGAAGCCATCCCGCCACGGGGTAATGTCCTAAACATTCTCCTATGTACTTATGTGCTTCACGCCGCGTAAGAATGTTAGCTATTAAGGGCAGAGAACCGTCTCTGCGCCATCTCAACCCTGAGTCCACACATAGTCCCAGTAATCTAACGTCTCCTTTACCAACTTTTTGTGACTCTTTTGTTATAAGGCCCCAATTATTCAGATGGGACCTGACCTTTTCGCATGAGACAACCGATTCAGAGACATATATATCGTCAATGTAACTAGAAGTACCTTCCTTGATTTTCTGGTCACCCTGCAATACTCGTGTAACTATAGCTGTCATTATTTTTGGGGCTGAGGCCAAGCCGAAACCAAGCCTCGTCAACAGAAAGTCACTTCCTTTCCACCTAACAGCTTGGTATGCCCATAAACTCGGATCAATTTCTACCTGTAGATAGGCACGCTTCAAATCAATAATAGAACACTTAGGCCCCAGTTGCCGCCACTGACGCAACGTGTCAGCACAAGTAGGAGTAGCTTCAGCAGTATGAGACTCAATGGATTCGTTTAAACTTCTATAGTCCAAGACAGGGCGAACTTTAACGGTATCGCCCTTCTGCTGACGCACAGCAATAATCGGTAAGTACCTTTTTATTTTCCCATGGAAACTTACGTCATGCCTTACTAATATGCCCTCATTAATCCAGTCATTTATTTCAGCATCACACGGTGATTTATCCTGCTCATCGATAATATTATACGGTATCTTACAATCGGATCCTGGTTCTAAATTTTGTCTCCAATTCCACCTTACGCACCACCTACTTCCATTAAAAGTAGCAACAAAATCCTTATCATGAATATCATCACTATGCAATACCGAAACTACAGGCCCTTTACTATAGGGAAAATCTACTTTTAGCTCAGTACCTGGACGTACGCGTGGATGTAATATTAAACCCGTTCTCTCAAATACATTCGAACCCAAAATGATATCAATACCAGTAGGTAGATCAGTTTCTAAGACTACATATGCATTAATGGGTCCCAGCTCTTCATTATTATCAGTTATCACACTACTCAAAACAACATACGTATACGCACATACATTATGCCTACCAAAAGATTGAAGACTAATGTAGGACCTAGACCGACTCTCATTCCCAACCACATGCTCACCAATGACAGAAGTCACAGATCCAGTGTCGATCAGCGCGTTCATCCTTTGCCCATTGACATTCATTGGACGTGAGATTTGTGCACCGGTGATTTCCGTCGCCGCAGCCATGCTCGCACTTGCCTGTTGTTGACGGTGTGGGCAAAATCGCTGAATATGCCCTTTCTCGTTACAAAAGAAACAGGTGATAATACAGCTGGCCTTCTCATGGCCAAAGCGGCGACAGCCTTGACAGCGAACCATTTGCTTGGAGACTTTCATTTGGCTGTTTTGCGGACCCATCGTCGCAGCGACTGCGGTGGGTAAGGCATCTCGAGTTGCCAAAAGCGCCTTCGCCGTAGACAGAACATCTTGGAGCTTCATATCTTCGCCGTCTTGGATATACACCTTCTCCTTTACATCAGCTGGTAACGCATCGATCACAGCTAACGATACCAGCTCCTCATCAGGATCTTTGCCAGTGATAACCTTCAACAATGTCTTTGCATCATCTGCGATGATGTCGATCTGTTCGCCAGGCCACAAACGGAGGGATTTGAGTTTTAGCCAGGCACTTGCCTTGTTAAGTCCATAAACTCTCTTCAAAGCCTTCATCACAACTTTAAAGTCATTTTTATCTGTTGGCTCCAATTGATCCCAGGTCGCGAAAGCAGGACCATCCAAAAATAGAGGCATCATTCGAGCCATCTCAGCCTCTAAATCCTTTGGGGCGGTTACTATAGACACCGCTGTCTCGTATCGTCTGAACCATTGATCAATATTTTCATCACGCTCACCCTTGAATCTCTTCACGATATCGACCAACTTTAACGAGCCGCTCATGTTCAGCAAGACAAACGGCCGTGATAGCTTGTAAGTAAAAACGCGAATTCCAAATAGCAAAGACGCACTTTATTTGCAGACGTGGATATTTATACCTGTATAACAATGGCATAAAACAACTCACGAAACATGCACAATAATGAAATGTTATTATCATGAAACGTCACCAGAACACTTGATAATAGGATGTCAGGCATGCGGTCGAGAGTCGGATTGCTATGTCCTAAGACAGTGAACAACAGAGAATTAGAAATACAACACGCTCACAATTTATTTTTGGATAAATGTCGGCTATCGCAGAAAGTTAAGGGTGCGAAGATAACTGCCAAGATATGTAATAATAACTGCCCGCGCATGCACTGTAAATCGCTCAATACTAATCATACACGAAGGATGCATACCAAAATATTTTTTGGTATATTTCTGTATATAGTTGTATGCTTTTCGTGTGTTATTTCAAGTGTGGTATGCTTTATATGCTAAAGCCATCCCAGCACAATGTTAAAAGAAAGCATCAATTATGTCTAAAGTGGGTTGATCTAAGGCCTTTTGTCAGTAAAGATCACACAAATGTTATTACTGTTTTGTAAGTAGTGAGATAATGACATTCAAAAGTCAAACTTTCAATACTGAATTTAATACATGTAATTCTAATGCATTTCATAACTATTCAATAAGTATTCAACCATCAACAATTATGCATTTCTGCAATGTAATTTTCGAACTGCAGCCATTATGTGACGTAGAGATGTGAACTAGGCCTGCTGATGATTCCTGATATTGGATGAAATGGCAGCTCTTCAAGTCTGTTCCCATTTTTTAACTAAGGATGCAACTCAATATTTAATTACTCTATCTACGCAGCAGGGCCTGCGACACCTCGTGTGAAAATTCAATAGACGATTTATGGCAGATAGGTCTATTTTCTTAATTACTGATATCTACATTGTGTTCGTATACCTTGACATTTATAAAACCGATCAAAGCACGCTGGGTTCCAAGCCGTCTTATGGTCAGAATACATGGTTTAGAAAGGTGCACTCGTGATTAGTCCTTCCCCTAGGGACCGTTTTCTTGTCTCTGCCGAATTCAATGTTATCTATTTGCTAATAGGTAAATAGGGCCATTTAATTTGACTCGCCCTGTAGGCATCCAAACATTCCACTTGTGGAGATGTTGCAATGAAGAGACGCGAATAATTCTTCTGATGGTCGAGATCACTGTCTTGCTCCATCCACCATACGCTGACTTGAAAATCACTTGAAAATATCACAAACAATGTTGGCTATATGCGAGCTAGAAACCAACGAAGTCAATAAATCAATTTGAACATGGAAGTCATTGATTTGTTTTCCTTAAATTACATGAAACTCAATGGATATAATGCGACATTGTAGACAGACTTGGAGCCGGGCTGCTTTTTTCGACCCGGGCATCTGGGCGCGGGTGAGAAATTGTATCATTTGATCACTTTGCCATCCTTGATGAAGATATCAATTATGTTAGTTGAGTGAAATCGCCTAAAGAATCATTCCAAAAATCTAATTACTGATTACATGATCGAATGCTTTAGGGTACCATTTGCAAATAAATTGATAACTGTTGAGCAGTAAGATGGATTTTTGAACATTCAACACATAGTGAAGTTTCATCTGTTGCTTTTCACATGTTGTACATGTATAACGCTTTTGTCTATCACAAAAGAATGGGATCTTATTTAATGTACCCAGAGCTGCCGTTGTTGTTCGCTATATTTAGGTTAAAGCTGTGAAAACGAATTTCACTGAAGACAGAAAGCCTGTTTGAAAAGTGAGGTCATCAAATCAAAGGTTGAACTAAATATTCAATCGACTCTTTTGACCAAAATTCTTACGAAATGTTATTTGCTATTCGTCTATCGATTGCTGTTTCCGGTTGAGAAGGCATATTTACGACTATTTCGTCATGTGCCAGCATTCATTTCAAATTATTGTTCAAGAACTAAGTTGATAACCCACCGTATGAAAATGATCAATTTAGGAAGATATTTCAAATTTCAGACATAATAAATATCGGCCTGGGTACTAGACATGTCAGGCCCGTGCACGGCCCGCCCAAAGCCCATGCCCGCTTCCAGCCCTGATTGTAGAGCCGATAGAAGACGAAGCCTATTTTGATCTTGCTTCATTAACTTAAGGATTGATGCAAAGCCGTTACTCAATTACTCAAAATTTAGTTAATCGAGATAATGTTGGCCAGAGTTGAAGTCCTATTTTTTCAGAGCTCCGAAAGATAAAGTCTTGACTCCGCATTCCTGTGTTGAAAGCATATTACAAATCATTATTGAGATTAATAAGTGATTGGTTAATTTCTGTAATTCAAATAAACATTTTCAAAATGCAACCAGGTACAAGAAATGCATCTAATCAGCAAACATGAAGTACATTTTTGGATATATCTAACACGGGGAAAGGCTACAAGGTGGGAAATGTTATGTAAAAGCATGATTCGCAGGAGAATCCTGATAAGAATCGCAATGTCTCTCACACCATGTTCTGTAGAAGCAAGCTTGAAGCCAATAACTGTAATCTGTTGATATTTGGAGATTTCTACAACAAACAGAATTTCTATTTAGATGGCATTTATGACCTGTGAATTTCTGCATCATGACCGAATTGTGTCCAGTCTGTGATGGTTTCAACGACTTCAGAAAGTGATAGAAACATCGGCTGCCATAAAGCCATCATTCCACACACATCACGGGCAGTCACAGAGATTTCTGATGAACTGTGATTGTATCTAAATTTGACTTGGTTTTCGCTGAAATGTAGATTATAGATGTTTTCATTCATTTTCATTAATCGCGTCTGCTATGTCACCGGTCCCAATTGCTTGAAATACTTGCTTTCGACACTGCAGCATTTTATCCGAACGAAGTAGAAGAGGAATACTCATATTTCAATTAAAAATTCCTTCTTCTCGTGGGCAAGTCAGTGGTGCATCATGCTTGGATTTTGTCGACTGTCTCACGGTGACTATGCTTTCTGATTTTCCATCAACGTCAACCACCGGACGAAGTCACAGTGGCGACGGACGAAGCGTCGAAGTCACAACTGCTGCCAGAAACGATGCAGCGACCAGGCATTAGAGATAATGCGGATAATATTGCTCCCATTAAGTGCCACTCCTGCAAGTTTAATCTTCGAGTCTACGTTTCAATGTCATTGTTGAAATGTGACTGCAAATGCAAAAGATGAAACTTGAGAGTAATGCCTGTACTCATTAACAACATGGTCATGAGTGTTCGTAAATTTGCATAACACTGGAGCAGAAAAAGACAGGTACTTTCTGCATCCAGCAACTTAACATAGACGACATAGACCGACTGTTAGATAATTCATCAAAACATTAGATCATTCCTTCAACAAGATTTGCCTAAAAGGATTCGTAAATTTAAAACAAGTTCATCACACAATGATCATCGTGTTGTAGAAGTTTAACCAAATGTAGCAATTCAAGAAGCTTCACATGAATTTTTCATAGTTTACTACGTTTACAATGTACGAGTATAGACAGTAAATTAAAAGGAGCTAATACGATAACCAAAATTTTCAAACACTCCTTGCACCAAACAAGTGTCCAAAAAAATATCACTGTCACTGAAATTTCCTCACTCTATTTGACTTATTTCAGAACTCCAATGAAGTTAGATGCGCTGAAATGTCTCGGATGAGTCTCAAAGACAATACTTGAAAGAATTTGATCTTGTGAGTCATTACATCATTAGAAGATTTGCGGTAACAAAAGCAATTGATATATTTCATCAATAAGTTATCACCAACCGCAATTGTTTCGCAGCATTCTGTCTTTAAATAAGTTGAAAATAGACAAAAGGAATGAGAAACGATATTCTGATGTAACATTTTGACCTCATCGTTTCGGTTACAAAAGTCGCATAATGTAATTCTTTTCCATATTTCCTTTCATAGCTGTGAATCGTTCCTTAACAGAGTGTTCCCTTGCCGAAGAATATCAACATTAGTTGATGGACAAATTTCGCAGCTTGTCTGTAACATTATTATTAAATCTGTATATTAATTAACTGAACAATCTATGACATCGCATTTCGTGAAAAGCTGAAAAGTGTCAAAGAGTCAAGTTTTGTGTAATCTTCCTTTTTGAAATGCGGAGTGAGAATTTGGCTGGATTCTTCGACCCAGTGCAGTTTTCCACTCTTCGATTCCACTCAACTTGAAATTATTAATCATTTGAATACAATTGCAACATTACTGGAAAACCTTAATGATCAATTGTCGTATTTCAAGGTTAGCTCAAGATGCTTAAGATCTGAGCATTCATTAGTTTACATGCATAACCATCAGATAAATGCAACTTCTGATGAATAGAGCGAGTGTAGATATTCATGCGTAATTCGAAATGTGAAAACGCGCGCTTCCCTTTCTAAACGTCGTTATAACTCTCGCTCGCAAAGGAAATACGGCCATGTTATCAACAGCTCATCCCGGCAATACTGTGAAAATTATCTCATATTTCACAGAAATCGTTTTCATGATTTGTTCTGTGACTAACGTGCTGGTACAGTATTTGAATACAATGACAGATTATTCTTTGGGAGAAGATGATGCACGCGTCAGGAAAGCTTATCCTAACTATCAATGTCTAACATGATAGACATGATTGCAAGCCGAGCAAATTAAACTATTAAATTATCACCGAACATCAACGCAATGCAAAAGAAGTGTCAAGTTATAGTATTGGAAGATGCATATTGATATGGTATACTGCAAAGCCGACAAAAGAATAAATATATTAAAAAACTCAAAAAGCCCCCCAAAGTCCCCCCAAAAAAACTTCATCGAGCATACGCATCACTGACTAGGTGTCTTTTGGAATATGTATGCCCTATATTCGTTGGTCTGAAGAAAACTCATATTCGTAAACTACAACGTCTCGACAACCGTGCCCACCGAAAAATATGTAATATTTATCCTGGAAGTACCATCACGAGAAAATGCCGTTGTAGAAAGATTGAAGTTCAATTTCGTACTGAATCAATCAGCGAGTGTCTTTTCTTTCGAATCGAAGAAAATATAGGTTCTGAACAATCATATTTCTCCGCGAATGCAGACATACTATCGTGCCTGTCTCTGCAGATCACTCTGACGCAAGAACACTTTTTACCTTTCGTAACTTCGCTTGTGAATTATGAATTCAATCATCTTACCATCTGACATCTGTAACTTATCTTTTGGAATCTTCTTGCCTTCATGCCATCAATGATTTGTTTTTTACATCGATTGTCATTTTGAAATATAAACACTTTATCATTATCAAGGGAAATATTCCTTTAAATTGGCAGCCCGTGCCCGACTCCCGGTCTGTTGAAATGATTCAGCGCAGATCCTTAAAAATCACTTATAAGAGGAAGAGGACTTGCACAATCATTTCAAATGTCTTTGATAAATATAACTCGGACAGTTTCTTTACTTCTAGCATTTCCATCACTGATGGATTGGAATATGGAAATTACCGGAATTTCAGAGGGTCCCTCCTGGTCAATGATGCTCAAACACGCCCCTATAACGGCTTTTCTTGCTCGGACACTGCCCATTAGCGAATACCCGGCTGATTGTATTGGAAACATTCAGGTCATCCTCTCTCATCATGAACTTGCCAAGTTGCATCAATTCTTCCGTTTGGGTGTGTAGACAATATTTTTACCGGATCCCGACAATGAGGGCGGCGATGTCACCGCAATTCCACGCGTTTTAGAGTGATAGATCCAATTTTGCAAATTCCTCTTCTCGCTTTCCAAATGCCATTAATCTTTCACCCTCACCGAAGCGACCGGAAAATACAAAATGGTTTACAAGCCACGAGGATTTCACGCTGAAACTTTTAAGTGCGCTTCGTGCAATGGAATTGTTTTTATTCACTTCAAGATTTTGAAACATATTCATTAGCAGAGAACAGTTTGTCTGCCATCCAATCAATGCTTTCGTGCACTCGGGTCATTCAGACACGTAAAGGAAGAGTATTCGAAGCGATTCCAGGAAATTCAAGTCTTGATTGATGCAGGGGCGTGGTCGACGTGTGATTGATAAAGTTCGAGTAGTGAGTCACGAACAACTGAGGAATTTCCTGTGAAATACCGGTGGTTAGAAGAGCGTGAAGAAGAATTCCAGTCTGATGCAAATGAATTTCGAACTGATTTGGCTTCAAGAAGTGTATTGAAATGTTTTTGACTTCACAACTTCAAAGACTGCTTCACAAATGTGGCGGCATGTCCGAATTTCACCGACTCCTAAAGGACGACTTCATTTCTTCAGACCACCAAGGATTCGTGATTTATTGAAACTGAGATTTCAGAGCAATCAATTAATTGAAACTAAAAACAAGATCAATTTATTTGTTGAAATTGAAGTCACACAAAGAAATGATTGAATGTAAATAGTTGCATCCTCAGTCAAATACTGGAAACAGACATGAATAGCTGCCATTTCATCCAATATCAGGAATCATCAGCATGCCTAGTTCACATCTCTCAACATCGACACAACTACCTATTTAAAGTTGCAGCCATGCCCGGGTAAATTTGAGATTTGCAATTAGCAAGCTAGAGAATTTCTACGGGCATTCATTAAATATCACTTTAAACACACTACTGGCAAATCGCCTGTTAGTGGGCCTGTAATAATTAATAAATGCTGTCTAAATGCTCAATAGATGTGTCTTGTAAATCTCAAATTCACTTTTCTCCTTTTATTAATATTATATTTATTATTAAATTTGTTTCAAATTTATTATGATTATTATTATTGTAGGCAGTAAGATATTAATTATTACAGGCGCACTAACTTGGGCGATTTACCGGTAGTGTGCTTAAGTGATATTTAATGAATGTCCGTAGAAATTTAACTAGCTTGCTAATTCCAAATCTCAAATGATTGAATTTGGAAGTGGTGAACAATCAATCAACTAAATCAACAAACAGCATTGCTCTAACAATTATGTTATGAATCCATGCGCTCACATTGTGATAATGTGGAGCACCTGCAATAATCATGGAACACCTGGAGGTATTCCATGATGAAAATCGTGCTTGTTTTCAATTCGCGGTCAGGCGATCAATTTGGCGCTCGATGTACAACAAATTAACTGCAATCGCGCAGGAACGCGTCTATATGTTGCGGATCGCGTGCAGTAAATCAGTTGAGCGGTGCGTGCTCATTCGCACGAGTTGGTTTACAAATGCGATTAGCTATTGAATGTGGCCTTTTTAAGTGGGAGCTCATTTGAATCGCAATAGTTCGTGTTTGTTCGAGTACGAATCGCGCTATAATTCGCGCTTGATCACAATAATTTTGAGCGCGAAAATAGCTGCGATCACACTTGGGAATTTATCGCGAATAAGCGCGCACTGGAGACTAGTGGTCGAGATGGAGAATAAGACGCTGAGCGGATATAGCCATAGTGAAAGTAAAGTATGAGTTATGACAGTGCTATGTGTACAGGTATTACGTATACATGCAGACAGCAAAGGGCTACCCATGAGTACGAACCAGGGATTAATAAAGCTTGCTTGCAATTTAATCGCTGATTCCAATCAATCAATTGAAACTTGCATTCATGAGCAATCAATTAATTGACATGAATCACTTGAAATCTACAGTAGTTAATTTTTTATAATCCCTTTGCAGACTATTATAAAGTTGTAATTCACCGAAATGAGGCTTCACATTAAAGAAGACAGTCATCGAACACTCGGAATCTGAGTTAGGCCTAAGCAAGCTATCACAATGCTTCCATAATGTCATGCAATACGGAAGCTACTCATGCAAGCCAATGAATATAGACTTTGATGGCATACATGTATTAGCTGTGCCATGATATTCTCTCCCCCCAGTCTAATTAGCTGAGCGGAAAATGTATACCAGAAGTCTGCTATTACTTAATGTCCCCCTCGGAAAAAGAGAAGCAACTGCAAACTTAATAAATCAAAATTCCTGCCGAAATTGTAATTAATTGACTGCTTACCCAAAATTAGTTGCAATTTATTTTTAATGACATAAATTCATCAAGTTGGGGAACAGCGACAGGAGCTGTAGCACCTCAACTGGCATATTCGTGCCCTGAACCTCCGCACATCTCCTGACCAAAGCGCGGCCTTTAAACAACTGAGCTACCGCACCACCTTCACTCTGAATGCCACCGAACCACTTGTCTCATAAATCAGCAGGTAAGGAACCGTCAGCGCCCAACAATTTCTCAAAGGTTAGTTATATTATGCGGTGATTAAACAGACGTTGAAGTTTTTCGATCAACATCGGCAACACATTCCATGGCTTTATACATGCCCGGAATTTCGGCTGCATAATGACGCTTACTTCAGATAAGTACTACATTTTCTCATTCTTTCTCCATGTGAAAACATGCTTCAAATCTGACGAATTTCTGAACTCATCAATCAAATTAGTGGAATTCCAAATGTGCATGAATCAAAATCTCTAATTTCATGGGTTCAGTCGACAAAAAGTATCCTGGAAAAATGCATCAGAGGAAGATCAGACAACTGCGTTAAAAGCATCCTCGGTATACCATTCTGTCGATGCCTTTACTGAAATCTCTTCAAAATTTTCGATCACTCAATTCATCCAAATGGTTTTGAGATTGTAGGAAGTACTCACCGTCATTTCAAATGCACGTCTACTTGAATTCAACTATGAAAAGAATGTCAAGTTCGAGAATTGCCTCAAAACTTGTCATTCGATTTTATGGCGGTGCGTGTAGGACAAGTTGGAGCCAAACTTTCGATTTACGTTCAAAGTTTTATCACAATGGATTATTTCATGTATTCATGATGCCTGTGATCATAAAACGAAGCACAAATCAGCACTTTGGGTTTGCTGCGTTTAATAGTTAATGTTTTGAGGACAAAATATCGAAGCCATGATATCAAGATCCTATCTTAAACTTGATAGAACAAACTGATAGAAAGATCCTGAAACGGTGCTTTAAAATTGTTTGCAGATCAGGGAAATCGATTTCATTAATACACGTAATAAAATTTGCCTCTTCGGTGAATGTGCCATTACGTCGCGCTGCGGTAGTGGTATTGTGGAAGCATGTTGGCTATTTTGCGTCCGGGAGTTTCCTTGATGGGATCGAGCCAAGGGCATATTAATTTGCATTAATCGATGAGGATGAAAATATGATGCTTTTTAGCTATTTAGAATGATCTACGACGCCTCTGAAGTTGAATGCACTACTTTACATGTGTACATAATAATTCAATTACACGCATCGAAGTAGTTTTCCATTCATTGACATTTGATAGGATAACAGACACTGTTTTCATGGACTTCGAGAGAAGTTTCATCAGACTGAACATTTGCCGGGCATACCACGACAAGCACATTATTATAGGCCTAGCCTTTTTCAGAAAATGATTATGCCACGACAAATAAGGATGTCCCAAAAGAGACTCCCAAAAGGCCTTGTGAACACTTATTATATACGCGAAGCTATAGCACATACGTCCTGCGGCTTACCAAAAATTCAGAAATGGCAATTCATTAATGTACAGTATTTGGGCCCTATGTCAGAGTTGGAAATTTCCGGGCATGACAGGATTGCACTGCTTTTATGCATTTTTTAGCATTCCCAATAATAATAAGCATGCACATTGAATTGTGGGCTAATCTGTGGATCATTCTAACTGATCAAGGCATTGTACTTCAAGAAGATTGGCATCTTCGACATTTGTTGTATCTTCCACGATTCAAAACCCTTTGTCAGCCAGCTCATCCTTGTAGTTTATCTAGCTTGCATTAACATCTTGTTGCGATATATTCACATGACAGAGTGGTTTGGTTTACTGAAAGTAAAATGCATAAGCTTCAACTACTCATTGGAATGTCATCCATATTAAAATAGTGTCATCCTATATACTGTTGGATGATGATCATTGGGATGTATAGATCGACATCTAACAGTATGTATTGAGTATTATTCACAGACTACTTAATCTACTAATTCAGCTGTAAGGAAGACGAGCAACCATGAACAGTGCTGGCCAGTCCAGTTACAAAGATATCCACAAACAGAGAGAGAGAGAGAAAGCGGGGTGAGGGAGGGTGAGGTACAATATCACAACTGCGATGCGTGAGCCCTTAAAGACAGCAATTGATTCGCAACAAGGAAGTGATGTTATAATGTTTCATCATGTGTATATTTAGTACAGTAGGTTTCATGAGTCACATTATGCACTCACTTCAGTATTTCATTAATTAGCTTAAAATACATGAAATATTCACAAATGAGGATGTCGCCTAGCAAAATGAAGTTGCCTTCGCTGCCGTTAATCTATTAATGATGCAGCGCATGTGCGTTGGTTGTATGTGATTGAATTACAAAGTATCATAATAAATCATATATTTTATGAAGCTTATAAATATTCATTAATATCCGATGCTGTACTTCATAAAATGCATGTAGAACGAACATGCGCACTGCTTTGATTCGCAATACCCTAAGAATAGCGACTTTTAATGCCCTTGACATTGGTAGGCCTGCACAGTTACATAGTTGGTCGATGCTGCTAAGTGTACTATATAAAAGTGAATTATTTTCGATAAGTGAATTGGCTATACACCTAAGACAGAATTAACAGAAAATGCATGTTTCAGTAATTACATAAAAATTCTTCCTAGGATCCATCTTGTAATCTAGATCAATGTCTAGCTGAACTGTTGAAGTGGCTATCAGGAAATACCTTATATTTTGCATGTAGTTCCATTAACATAAACTAAAGCCAAAATTGGATTTTTGATCATATTCATCGTGTTTTACAATTTCTGTGAGCTTGTTTTATTTATTAATATAACTGTATATAGACCATAGGCGCCCGCAGACTTATATAGGTATGCGGTCAAATCATTTGCAATTTAATTGGGCCAAGTAATTGATTGGAAAAATCCATCGAACTAGGGATTAATTTTTTGGACCATCACAGATGGTGCAACGGAATTAACAAAAGATAGTGCTGATATCCCGCATAATTCTTCATAACCTCAGCTATTTTCCGTTATTGACAGAATGAGGCAAGGCCCCATTTACAATTAACTGATAGAAGTTTTCCAATCTGTTGACATTCTAACGACAAACGTGATTGAACATGATTGACCGCTGTCGGTAGGGACGATTTGTAAATATTTCTTTCTGTTATTGGTCATCTCCCGTTTACTATCTTGCTGCACTTCAAATCTTAAACGGCATCAAGACAATTAGAGAATATTTTAGTTATCAGGATCAAGTGTCTGGTAATTCAATTGATTAAAGAACATTGAGACCTGAAAATCTCAGCAGATGAGGTCATTATTTTCAGTGACTAAGATTTTATCGCAGACACACTGATGAGGAAACAACGTTTTGCATGAAATGACCGCTTAAATGGGCGAGTGCAACAGGGATTGTGCATTTACACTGTCTTTTCTTCACAAACCCCTGCTGTGGTAGTAATTGAGCGTTTGGATTATTGGCAGAAAGGTCTAGTTCTGTCTGTCATTAACAGGCATGAAAATGACAAGAAAATTATACCTTGCTGGTGAACATTGTAACAGCTGTAAACAGACGATACGTAAATTTTGAAGAAAATGTTTTGAACAACTTCACTCAGTGGTTTATCGTCAGTCAGCTAAGTTATGTGACCACAGAATACGCGGATGAGCGAATATCAATGGTCAAAATAGCATAATTCCTCATCAAGTGGAAAATATTAATGAGTTTCAGCATATGCAACGGTCCTGCATTTGATAGCGCAATTGCTGATAGAATGTATGACTCCTGATCCTTCAGTTTTGTTATAAAACGGTTTCGGTTCATCGGTTCCATTACCGAATAATCGGAGCCAGTGCGCATAGAGGGGGAGACGTAGAGATGACCCACACCCCGACCGGAGAATTAGCACGCCATCTTCATATGCATTGCTACATCTCTTCTGAATTTTCTGCAGCCTCACTTAATTATTTTTCATCTGATTATTTAAATTCAAAATATCTTCGACATTTGTCTACAAACTGTGTACTTCAATTTTTCTTTTCTATTTTACATTTCATATGCAATGATGATTTTATATATGAGATGGCTGATGGCGTGAGGACCATAATGAATCCGTAAAAAATCCGTTTTAGCAAAAATATAAATCTGCCAGCAAGAATGATTAAGAGTTCAAGTTAATTATTATTTAAGTTAAGAATTAAATTAAATAATTAATATCAAAAAAATATGTGCACAGACAGCCTCGACGTTTCGGGTCCAGACCCTTTCTCGAGCCACCAATGAATACAAACAGTACATAGCTGTGATTGACCGAATATCATACATGATATTTCAGTACGTACACTTATTAAGATAAGCGGTCTTAACAGATTGACATTCATCATTTCCTTTAAATTCATGTTCCCATCGAATAAGTCGAATGCTCTCTCAGTGAAGAATAATTAAATAGGTAATTTCAGAAAAACCAATTAATCAACCTGTTATGTAAGGAAGTGTATCTGAAAATACTAAATCCAGCTTAAGTCATGTTAAAGTTGCTGTTAAGTGATGAAAATGATTTTTTTAATTTACGATTTTAATTCTTAGTGATATGCGAAGACGAGATGTAATATTCCATCCATTTCTCTGTCAAATAACTCAAGAAATTCAAGATATAATGCTGAAGATTACAGCAGACATGCATTTGTTAATTACTCTATTATATTGTATGCAATAAATGGCATTGCAAACTTGCAATTTTGAGTGATTTCACCATATATAACTTGGTTGTAGGTATTACGAGTGAAGTCAGTGAATTACTCTTTAATCGAATTAAGACACGACACGGTGAAAAAAAATTTCGACGGATTCAGGAAACGGAAGATGCGAAAGTTAGACAACTACCCTAGTGTAGAATCCCATGAATAAATAGGTAATTACAAGTCATGAACGAATGAAAACAAATTAATGCTAACTACATAGAGTAGCCTACTCCAGTACAGAGTAGGGATTGAAACACGAATAAAGGCTAGCCGACCCAACTTAAGACGGGAAGGGAAATAAATTAAAACTTATAATCAATTTTATTTTTACTATCTAAGAACTGAAATGAGAGTTCGTCATGCACTTGACGAGAATCTAACTTAAAAAATAACAAATGGTGAAAAATAAGAAACCTAAGAAACCAAAATTAAGTTTGCTATGCATGGAGTCATCAGGGAGGAACCATGTGGCTGCATGAAGCAAGGTTTCGGCCCCTAACCTCCAACCTATATCGCATGGGGGGCCAGGCCAGCCATATCGAATGCACGACATGGAAGGTCTCTCCAAGCCTGAGGAGACATAGCAGAACCTAACTCAAAATAACATTTTTTCGGAATTTTTGAGGACAAAAGCAAGCAAATGAATCTGGAAGAGGTTTTAGTCCAACATACGAATGATGGAAGACATCTGGCGGGGCGAAAAATACCAAACTAAGTAAGTTTGTCATATAGAATAGCGAATCCATTGAGTGATCTGTATTTACTGTTTCAAGCAAAATATTTCTATAATTATATTATAATAATAATTATCTATGTAATTCATATATAATATTATTTTATATATAATTATATATATAATATATATTCACGCAAAACATAATTTATTATTTGAGTGAAATGAATAAGTGAATAAAGTAAAACCAAATGTAGTTTCTTCGGACACAAAATAATATTAGTTTCGTCCTAATAGAGGTCGTCAGTGCGGCTCAGAATGGCCCAAACTACAGCTGCCGACAAAAGTCTCTTGACTCAATGAAAAAAGTTCATTTTCGCTATCAAAGATTTATTAAAAGAAATACTGGTTCTAAAATTGTGTGCACAAAATAAGGATTGTAAAAACTTCAAAGCAAATCAGTATTTGTAGTGTTTTCCTCGATTTCGATGCAAGACTTTAACTCGTCGTGGACTTTCCACTAGACTTCTGTAGAGACTTGTGGTGATCTTCATGAACTAAACTCGCTTGATGCAGTTCTTGAGATCTTCCATGCTAGTAGGTTTCTGCTCAGCAACCTTGCTTTTCATTTTGCACCATAGATAGTAATCCCATTGCAGACGCAAGTGCAGTGCAGTGCAGTGATGAGTCATCGATGAGTCATCAGGCTGACTCAGCCCCCCCCCTCTGGAAGGAAGTGTGAGGGAGATGGCCAAGAATGTGTTGGGAGGGGGCTTCCAGAGGGGGGGGGCTGAGTCAGCCTGATGACTCATCGATGACTCATCACTGCACCGCACTGCACTTGCGTCTGCAATGGGATTACTACTATAGATTCTCAATTGGATTGTAGCTTAATTATCTGAAGAAAATGAAGCTGCACAACAGACTGCTGTACGGTTTTTTATCCTGAATTTGCCGAGCGGATGATCATTAGAAAGATTGCAGAGTGTCAGTTCGCCTGGGCATGGAGTAGAAGAATGTCCTCAGACTTTAAGCGATCTTGTGTCATTCTGAACCGCACTGATGAGCCATTGTAGGGCGAAACGCAGCGCCTTCGGCTCCCACAAGAAATATTTGTGCTTAAATTGTTCAAGTCATAGGGCATCCTTTTATTCTATGCACATCGAGATGGTACTCTACACTCTTTATCATTATTGAATCAAATTACTATTGAAGGATGTGCATCTGGTTGGACTTGACACGCTAACACGTAGATTATAGTCCGCAGTCAGACACGCGGGTCTGACGAATTCTACCTGGTTCCTCTTCTTGTCAGACAAGATCAAAGAAAAACACATGTTAATCCAATGGAACAGAGATTGGCGTTTTTGGGAAAAATGAGATTTTCTTTTTTTTCTCTGATTAAGCGAAAACTACATTGTTTTAATGCGCAAACATTATAACATTGCGGTGCTAACACATCGGTGTTAACACACCCCATTGTTTGTGATAAAAATTGTCGCTGCTCCAGGTTTCCAAATTTATGTGATTTGCGCAAACGTAGAGTTTTGGACTTTCTTTCAAAATGTGAATGTTTTAAAAGTCATCCGTTGCATAAACTTGTGCCTAATCATATGCCGCGCAGTAGACATTTCACCATTCATCCTATATCTTCTTGTAGAAGACTGCATTCATTCTTTCCATGATCTGTTACTTATCTGCTAGCATTTGACTTTTATGAAGCTGCTGATTTTTTGTTTTTGTGTTGTCGACATGTTTCATGGATTCATTTATAAGCCTATCATTATCATGTAAAAGCCATTTTGTGATGTTGCAATTTCAAATAGTTCCGAATAAACGCTTACTTACTTACTTACAAAGTTCAGAGTCATAATTTCTGACATGGAATGTCTTCAGATCTTCATGCTTATGCACACCTGTCTATGAAGCTAAACACTATTAGGTTTGATTGGCCCCCTAATGTCGGCAAACACAAGCATTTTGGACAATTAAATTCACATTAGACCACATTCTCTATATATCGCATATATCGACGATCTGAAGCATGATAATAGCGCATGAACATAATAAGAAAATATCGGAATACATTCCATATCAAAATTCCATTCCGAATCATTCCATATCAAAGTTATAAATATATTCCATATCATCAATAACTTTGTACTTATCGCTTAATCAGAGAAAACATAGAAAATCTCTTTTTTGTCAAATACGCCAATCTTCGTCCCACTGGACTGGTTTTTCTTTGATCATATCTGACAAGAAGAGGTACCCGGTAGAACTCGACAGACGCGTAAATTTTCAGTAAGCATAGGGTGTACATCATTCTGTGAAAGTCTCATTTTCGGCCTCGTTCCCTGCAGAAACTCGCTCTGGCTGCCGGACTATTATCTGACTTGTTGCTCTACCAACTGAGGTACAATGTACCTGTGTGTCCGAAGTCAATTAGAGGGATCAAGTCTACTCCATCACACATTAGCTATTTGCCAGTATAGGTGCGCCCAATTCTACCAAATATCTGAAGCAATACCGGTTTGTTGCTTGGTTAAAGTTAATGAACTCTTTAATAATATCTGATCCACAGAGAAGGAATTATTCGATTGACGAAATTGACACATTATCAACATTACATGAAAAACTGATACACTTCCCACAATGTGCGGTGCTATTGTGTAACGTTTTTTAAACTGCTAAGTAAATTCTCGTGTGCACCTGTTTGACTAAGAGGCACGGCATCACTGAATGTCAAAACTTTATATCAATTCGCAGCTTTACATTAAAGCTTTGTCAGTTCGCTTATAGAAGATCCTTCAATTCCTCTCAAAGACGCCTTCATAAAACATTCATAAGATAAATGACAGGTTATGAGACAGACCCATTTAATGTCTGCATATCAGACATCCCAACAACATCTAAACCACAGCGTCATCATTTATTTACAAGCAGTCAATACATGAAGGAACAGTAGCCGTTCTAGATCTTGGATAAGATTGATCAACAGTGTGATGGATGATTGCGATAGTCAATTGAATAGTAATTATTATTACATTTCTTACATTTGGAAAATCTGGACGGAAAGAGATCTTGTTGTGCTTCAGACCCCAGTATGAATGCATTACGATAACGAGGGAATTTCTTTTCGTTCACAGAAATCTCCTGTAATTACACTATTCAATATTGAATCCTTTATTTCAAAAATTGGCTTGATGTTCATTGTGTTTAATCTCTCTAAATGTTTCCTGGGATGTGTTGAATAAACTCAAAATCGGTAAAATGTAAAGCGGTAGCGTGACCTCTCATCCGCCAAACAATAAGCGATGAGATTCGATTTATGTGTAGGTTTTCGAAAAACTTCTTTATTATAAATATTTATAAAGTTATAACAACAGTTATAAATATTTGAATAATTTCAAAGTATTTACCACAATTTCTTCTAAGCTTAATACATCAAATACAAGCATTTTCTTTACATAGTGAACCTATTTATATATAAACCTATGAATAAAAACAAAGGACTTAACAAGTGAAAAGAAAAGAAAGCACTTCAAGAAGGCATGCGTGAAAGAAGACTTCTGGCAACTGATCCGGTCACCGTCACGCCCTTAAAGCTAAACACCCCATTGCGAATCAATTAGTAGCGCTCATTTCGCCAGAATGACAGGGATCTAGAAATCCAATGCTGCCATTGCTTCAGAGCCCAAACACCGCAAGTGGTGACCACCGTGGACACACAAAGTCATTTGCCTGATGTTTTCGTTTCTGTGCTGCTGTCAGACACATCCGATGCTGCACTCTCTCCATCCATAAAATCAGAAGTGTGCGGATATGCAACAGTGATGTCAACAGCAGCAGCCTTCACTAGTGACCAGTCTGGGATGAGAATGTCCGCTGTCTAGATCGTCACTGGAATCTTGTTCCAATCTTCAATTCATTCGTCCTTCTTGGCAGAAACGGTTTATGGAATTGCGTGAACGTGGGAATTTTGCACACCAAGCAACACCATGGAATTCTGCACCGCAAAAGTTCTGACTATATAGGATATATATAGGAGAATATAAGAGTAGCGCTATATGAGAAGTATATATGGGATATATACTAGATATATAGGAGAAGCGCTTCTAAGCGCGCTATAATTGCATTGATTCGTATTATGTTTGAATATCTGTCAAAGAAGCTGTACTCAATTGTATTGCGTACAAATGTGTAAAACAAATTTGTTCTCTTGAAAGGTCTTCCTGATGACTCCGAAAATTCAATTCGCTTTGCAGTTGGTTGCAGCGGAATGAAAAATCTTTGACGAGTCGTAGGAAGCGGATGGTAGCCAAGATGTTCTGGAATGACACGTGATATAAATGCAGCCTTGCAAGATGCTTTTCAATATTTGAATTCCAAAAAACGACTTCACCAGTGATATTATTAATTTCAGCACATCCATTCACACATTGTATTGCTCACATTTACTATATAAGAATTTGATCATGTTTTGATCAATAAATACACCACACTCGAATCGATCGTTAGTTAATTTGTCGCTTGGTAGAAGTGTTCACAGACTTGTAACGTGCCCTGAACTGTGCCTGAGTCTTATATAGGTAATTAATAAAAATGGGCGTAGGACTGAAATCAATTTTGCAAGAATGTCAAAGTCAGTAAATCATGGTTTGATTGTGAGGAAATCTGCCTTGATGTTGATGTCAAATTGCTTATCAGGTAATGTTGAGACGCTCAGGCCCATGTGAAAACGCACATCTCAGTTCGGTTCCTACACGTAAGCATAGGTAGTCAGCCCCCAGGCCAGAAAATTTATTCTTAGAGATAATGTTTTCTTACATCAGAATACATACACACCTCACAATTCACGAAAACATGATCACCGATTGCTAGGTCTAGAAACATCTATTAACCGCACAGTCAGGAAGCATTTTTCTATATTATGCAATTATCTTCATGATTTGAAATGCATCGAGTCTATTACAATTTTAGATTAAATTTAGATGTCCCTTCGTTGAAACCAAAAGTTACATTTTGCAGGCTAGCACATGACAAACATCTTACTCTAATTCATCACATTTGCAGATTGAAATCTCAGAAATTCGAAATAGAATCAACAATGAATGTCTGATTGCACGGTAATCGTAAATCATCGACGGGCTGAAGTCCTGGCATTTTCTTTACAACCCTCAGCCGTGCAGGACCGGAACATTCAAGCTAATTTAAACGTATGACTGTACAAGTACAAAATATAAGACTGTTCTACAATATAATGGAGATCATTCTCTGAGGTGATGTGAGCAGATTGGAAAATAGGGATAGGTGACATGGTTAAAAAAAGGCCGGGGTAATCAAATTCAGCTGGTCTGGGCTGGAAAGACGCCCGGCGTCTCTGTAACCCAGTGATTGAGGCCTAGATTGTCAGACAAAATTTGGTCAAAGTCATTATACGTCATTCGATTTCCATATAGCATGCATGAAATGCATGAGTGGTAGGCCTACCATTACTCCGAATAAGCAAGAGTGTTCAATTGCATGCAATGCAAATATCCGTTTCTTGATAACAGACTGAGCAGAAATGCGCTATGACTTTGTAAATCATAACATTATGACATTATAGCATAAATATATAATGATATTATAAATCTAGTGGCCTACATTATAATTCGTAATAGTTTTTTTAATTGTAATAAATTCAAAGTCAATCACAAGCAAGCAAATTGATAATAGAGAATTGAATCGGGCATAATAATAATACAGTAAGATGTAAATTATATGATTGCTGATTGCGAACTGTTTTGTCTCCGAAGTGATCTACGTGTGTGTACATCATCAAACTTGATTTGAATTGATTTACTGAAGTGAAATTTATTTCTCCACTGATGAAGGAATTCCAGTGATTTACAGCGTCAATTGAGAATTCTCTACACACAAATTCATGTCTTTTGGGTTTACATTGATGAATGAGAGGCTGGAATAAAGAGCTCGTGGAATATGGCATATCATCACATTTCATTTCAGAAGTGCTCTATACTTTTTGCAGAACATGTACAACGTCAATCAAAATGCATCGCGTGCTATTAACTTATGAAACAATTGTGCTCCATAATCAGCTGTCAAATGTTCAAGTTAGTAGATCCCTTGGGTGCTACATTGCGGTTGCATAAAAATCCAATCATTCATTACATCTCCTTAACAAGAAGTGTTACTGGGTGTCATAAACTATTCATTATAATGAAATTACTCGAGATTTGAAGTAATTTTACGTTAAACCATGATAATGTCACTTTCGGGTTGTATTTTATACTTTTTTATATCTGTGGTATACATTCTTGCGATTTCCGCGATTTGTTTAATCATTTAAATCCGGAGGGATTTAAAAACATAAAGCCCGTAAACTATAGATTATATACTACATAGCCTATAAGATTTACAAAACCAAATCTGAGAGAAAGTAGGGCATTAACATGTATGTTGATATATACAATAGCAGAAGGCGGGAGGACCATGATTCAAAAGTAGAGATAAGCACAAAACTTCTTTTCGTAAATTTTAAAAATCACTCTAATTGTCAGAAATGCCACGACTAAGCGTCTGGACGTGAAACGTCCGCATATTTTTACATCTGTAAATTATATATTTATAATAATATCGGCAGTTATTCACTCGGGGGAGTTTTGTGCTTTTTTCTACTTTTGTATGTTAATAATATTAGCGTTTAAAAAAAAGTTCACACCATATATATGTCATACAACATACACATATAAGTAGGTCTACTGTTATTAAATCATGCTGCATTTGATGTGCTTGCAATGCTAAAATTTATTCTAGAATGATGTCGCAAACGGTCGACCCAGGCCTAAACCTAATTGAATAAATCAGTCGGTGTAACGAGTGTTCGGTAGTCTTCCAAATTTATGACCGGGCCGACCGACCGGCGTTGAATATATGTGCCGGTGGGTCGGCCGGTTCCAACCATGATTGCCACGTGATGCAGGTGAGAAAGCAAATAAATACAAATATTCTACGTTTCCTCGAACATTACCAATATGATTGAAAAAAGAAACTTATGAAATGATGCAATGAAAGACCTAGTGATTCCAGAACGTCCCGTTTCAACGTTCATGATGCTCTTTTCTTGAAAAGTGCACAGGAAGGGCGTCAAGTGGCGTCAGTCTGAATAATTCCACTCTATGATGTATATTTGATAAGCACTGACGCTACTTGCTGTTTCAGTGCAATTATTTTCAGTAGCATGACTTTTAGAAGTGATTTGCGATTGCATTTAGAATCTTCTCATTGATCTAAACATGGACTTGCGTGTGTATCTCTATTCTGATCTGGTTTACCGGTAGACATGCGTCCTAATCATACATCGTTATTGCACTCTCCCCAATTTAACAATTGTCGTCCTGTTCATGATATCGATGGTGATAGACAGCATAATCATTTTCTTTGGATCATATTTGAACTGATCAACAGAAAATGAAAATAAAAAGTTCATTACTGTATCACCGCACAGCTGGAGTTAAAAAAACAAAACGAATGTAGTGTGTGTATAAGATAAGTGAGATCATTACCTTTAAAAGGTCTTTGGTGACGCTGAGATTCAGTTCAATGAAGAAAATTCACTTCTGATGTTCAAAAAATTCTTTAACCTTCAAGAGCGGTCAATGAAGAAGTCTAAAACTCTACTGCGAAAATTGATGAGATGAAAACTTTCTCTTTTTTTGTTCGCATTTAAATGATATTCATGCATTGTCATTTGCTATTATTATATATACATGTATATGTATTATACATCTTATGTGCATTATTATTATATTATTCATTTGTTATTTAGGCCTTTAGTATTATATATTATCTCAAGCATTTAACTTGTTCATGTTATACAAGCTGCAATGTAAAATTGCCGACTCAATTTTGTCAGGCATTTTCAAGGACAATAACGAAATGTCTGGAATGTCTTTTCGATAAACAATATGACATTGATCGGTGAATGGATCGAAACTGAGGAATTTTTTAATGATAGGAATTTGGACATAAACCTGCCAAGATAAAATCAGTTTTTTCCCTTTGCACATGAGTCGCAATCAGATTTCAAATGATTGTTGTGGAGGACAACAAACTGTCTCTTTCTCTATCTCACTGAATGATAAAGTACAATGTTCAGGTGTGAAGACATCTTTCAATCAATCTCCGCGCGCATTTCTGCAATCTTCATGATCATCTGCATCACAGCAAGAAATTAATATGGCTATCTTCCGTGTTTTTTTAGTAGCAATTACGGAGATGGAAAATTGATCAAATCTCTACTCAATCATTGACACTTTGACGTCTGTTTGCTTTAGTCTGCTTGGTGGTACTCAACTCTTCCCAAAAAAGTATGCCAACAACACAGGCTATTCTCCAAACAATCGCATGCAAAGGAACAGGTGTATGTAATTTATTTCCTTTGCAAGTTCATTCATCATAAGTTCATGCTTTTATCAATTTATATGAATTCAGGATATGAACAGAAATTAAATGCATGATTGTCTCATGAATTGAAAATAATCAAAAATTTGGTTATTGCAGAAAATAACTTATCTGCGAGACTACCGATGTAATTACTATTTTTTAGCAATCTACGGTATGCATTTGAAATCGGAATATTCTCGGTAACGATTTGCATTAGCCCGCACGCATGCCTCTTCTGTTGTTGAATTTCAATATTTGCAATGTTAATTAATATCATAATTTTCCACTTGTAGTACTCGTGGTTTCTGAAGTTTTCTAATTTGCAAGTGACTGCATGTAATATATATTTCCATTAATTTCGTAACTCATCGAATTAGCTCACAATAGTACGACGTTCGCCGCAATTTGAATATCTGCCTTCTATTGATGAAAGAAATGGTTGAATTCTGTACTGCTGCCGATTTGCGGCGCTAATCATTGATCTTTTTAATTTGCAGAACTTGCAAACTTCACGCCATTGAATTTTACGTCAATCTTGAAGGTTGACTGAATTTGTTCGTAGGAATAAATCAGTTTAAGAGAGATTATTGTCTGTCATTTCAGATTATTCTACGATAGACTCATAAGTCACAAGTTATTAAGTCTTTGTCATTGAAGTCCTCATGAATATGCAAATTATCAAACCACTGCGTAAACGATTAATAACAAAAGATTTCTCCACTTAAGATCAAAGTCTTGAACATTTCTACAAGATCATGAAAGCAACTTGACTTTCTGAGGGTCACAAGTTCTCGTGGAGCGGAAATGCATTTGAATACATTAATTTTTATATGAGAGTTCCAATTAGATTCATATTAGTGATAGAGTTCAAAATGCAGCTCCTCAAAGTGAATTAAATCAGAAATTAAAGCAAAAAACAATTTGTTTAGATTCTGAACCTCTTGAAGATGACACAGTTATTCATCTGATTCTGCATTGCAAGGATGTTATTCAGTTGCTTATCCAGTAATTGGATTGATGCCAGCAATTATGCGACATGCCTGTTATTACTATGACTTCAGATGTTCGGCACATAAAGGGAAAAAGTATGATTATTTAAAGAACCTTACTGTTGTTGCAGTTATGTCGTACATTGCTCAAATTTTCACCGGCTCTGGCCACTTCAGGGGTAAAAAGGAAGTAATTATACAAGTGAATGTAGCAGTTTTCAATTTTTTTTGTGTACGTATAATTGCCTCTATTTCTCCCCTGAAACGGCATGCATCGGCGAAAATTTGGACAATGCTAGCCATAATCCCAACAAAACTTTTATGGAAAAAGTCATAAACATCGAATCAGTATGAGGATGGTATCCATCATAAATACTAGGGTTTTAAAACTTAAAAGGGTTTTTGAATTGATGTCCGATATTGATATTCCGATTCACATGTGTCTGATTAATGCTAAGCACTGTAACTCAACGAAGATGAAATGCATGTCAATGCCTAGAAAGAGTGATTCTCACATAAAGATATGTTTTCTAGACATGAATATCTTAGAAATCGAACACTTGATTAAAGCAAGATAGCATCATTTGTGCATATTTGTTATATGATGTCTCCTTCAGGACAACAGGGGCTAGTGCATCTTTTTAATGCAATACATTTTAAATGTAAATTCAGCGAACATTGCGCCAACTGATGCAGAAATTGACAAGGCATTCATCCTCATTGGGAATTTTCATTTTCTGTACTGTTTTAGGAAGTGAAATGTAGCCAATTTTTCACAGCTATGTTGTAGAGAGAGAGAGAGAGAGGGAATCGTATATTTGCAACAATGGAAATCAAATACATGTACATACAATGGCCTATAGCATAATATGTGAACACCGCAGGTGAACACGACACAGACAAAAATTACAGGGAAACGCAAATGTTGGCAGAATTGAATTATACAAAGTCATTTATAATGTTGATTTAGGTACATCACCGGGAAGATTTGAAATTGTCCGTTTCTACGATTGGTTCTTTTATACTCAATTGATAACTTATTGCATCTTTGCAATCTACCGGTAGTTTGTATAAATTCATGGATAGGATGAGGATTATTCAATTCAGCGGAAATGAAAAATTTACAGACAGTCTTGATACGTCTGTCATTGATATTTTCAAAATGCATGCATCTACAATCACATTCATGTACAATACGCTGACATCTTTTCGTGAGTCGGTTAAGCTTCAGTTTTAAATGTATGGGAAGTTATACAAGCAGTACGGATGCATACTCAAACAATGACATAATCAGTGTGTTGTATGTCTGCATAATGATATCACGGTGTACAACCTTACGAAGAATACGCAAAGCATATAGCCTGCTGTTACATTTCTTAACCATTTCGGTAACATGATAATCCCATTTCAAGTTAGACGTTGACCAAAGCCACCTTCACGATGCTGGGCAGTGGAATGAGATCAAAGGAGGTTTCATGTTGCTTGAATTTTGGGAACACGAAGAGTTTTGATTTACTGCAATTGAGTTTGAGCTTGAGGGAATTACTGCTTTGCAGTATGGAATCGAAAGTGTTTGCATACTGACTACCGATGACGCAAAATCCGTGGAGATACAATTGATGATAATAGCATCGTCTGCGTATTTTATACAATCAACCGTTGGCGCAATAAAGTTATTCGCATATAAGATAAAGAAAATGGTCCCATGATTGAGCCCTGCGGAACTACACTGATAACATTCACCGGATCACTGATGCAATTCATAAGTCGAACAGATTGACGTCGTCAAGAGAGGCAATATGTTGTTCAATCAGTGAATTCATCCGGCTATGATTTGCATACATTCAGCATGCAATATACATAGATTCTAACAGTCATGTTTTTGTTTAATTCATAGCTGCGAAGGGCTGTAAATTATGCGTAGTAGCCCATATGTAGACGATTTAAATGCTCAGATTCAATTATAATTCGCAATACATCAAACGAGAGCTGAAGGCTTGAGCATGCATTCTGCTCGATTCTATTCTTATCGATTAACTCTCATAATATTAATGATATTCTATTAATCACCGAAAGCAAACATGGCTTGAATAATCACATTGAAATAGTCCGCATTTTACAAATAGTGTAAAGAAAATGGCATCAGATTTGATTATGACAAAAACAAAAATTGTGACTCAAAACCTAAATTCAAAATTGATCAATTAGATGTCCATCTTTATGGCATAGAGATATCCACTGAAATTGTTGATAAATATGGGTTTCTAGAATGCGGATATCAAAAGAAATATTAAACATTATTGGATGAAAACAATCACGGCTAATGAAAGAATTTTGATAAAGGATATGTTATAAGTTTTTCAAATGAATATCATAGTAGGCACTAGGTTGCACTAGGTTGCAGGCAAATGAAGAAATTACTCGCAACACTTAATCTATCAAAATTGTGGGATGAGCAGTATGTAGCTGATAAAAAGTCATATTCATATGTTGTAAAAATGTAGATAACTCATTATCTTTGAGAAAGGCGGATTTCCACAGCGATAGATAGTCATTCTTGTTTGAGCTAGTTAGAATTGCGAAGATTTGAGAATAATATGAAAACATATCTAAGCTTTGATATCGACTTCAATGATGTCAACATCATCCTGAAATATAGTGCAAAAAGTGTTAACTTTCTTGTTTGATGTACTCTTCCCCCCTCCCTCTCTTCTTTTTTCTTCTCGTGTCTCCGTGTCTGTTCTTACGAAATATGTATCTATGTAATCCCTCTTCTGATCTATTTTCATCATTCATATGAATTGTTTGGCCGTGCTGACGAAAGCTCGGGAGAATATATTTTAACTTCCAACTTTTGTGGCTGTTTTTCTTACTATACATAAATTAGATGTTTTTAGATTATTTATGATTTTGCGCATAAGAAAATACGACAAGAAATAACACCAATGTTATGTTCTTGCGACAGTTTAACTGAATTTCATAAATTTATGAAAAATCTGACTCTAAAAAAATATAAAACCGATCGCTAAGTTTCCTCAGAAAGCAGACAGCGTGTGCTTCATCTCCAAAGAAAATAACTAATTGACATCCATAAAAAGGATCAGTAGTTCATTCCCCTCTCCTTCCTTAGTTAAAATTGCTTTATTATTAACTGCACTCCTTTTCACCTTCTTTCATGAATGTGTTTTAGTGTGCTCAATGTGTTACAATTGAATGTTCTCCAATTGTTTTCCAAAAATTTTGGAAATAAGCATTTATTGACTAATTGACTTTTCAAAGGATTTTCAGACTACAGCTTTACTTTGACACGGCTGAGCTCAGTTGATTAAAAGATGCAAAGACGATAGCAAAAAGATAACTAACAATCAGAACTCTCTCTAGTATTATAAAAAAAGCTGTGACAGAGCTTCAGTGCATCATGAATAACAGGCAATCTATTGTGAGTACAATGTGAAAAAAGGAAGACAACAATGCATCCCGTAATGATGATTTCTGCATTTACTGAATGCATCTGAAGATATTATTTAAATCTCAATCAGCTCATTTCTACATGTGTATTCATAGCATTGCTGCCCGCTTTTTTCCTACATTGCCGCACAGTTCATTTCAATTACACACAATACTATCAACTTAGCTTTTTTTATACTGTTGCCCTCAAAAATCCATGTTAATGTAATATTGTGGGCGAGGTCTGAAGCACTTTTTGCATTTGGCATAGAACTGACCGAAAGACTGTCCACTGCATTAAATTGCACGTTTAAATGCAAAACACAATAAGCGCCCTTTCAGAAAAACACGATTTTTTCTGTGTCCTCTGCGCATTTTTTTTTTTTTTGACTGGAAAATATTGAATAACATAACATATCATAAATATCTGTCATCAAAAATATCACAATTACCTATGACAGAGGTTCATTATGTCATGAATAGTTACTTATTATCGTTGTCTGAAACACTTCTCAATGTAAAGCTGACATCTGTATATTCGGTAGATTTGATCGAGATTCGGAATTATCTCTTGTGCATGTATTTTCAATACATGTTCAATCAAGTTGCATGAACTTGACTTCTGCTGCAATGCGCTCATTTAGCAGGAAACAGAGCACTCCTATAAACGAATGGTCAACATGAGCAGAATTATTCATTAAATGCAATCTATTAACTCTGATTATGAGTGCGTGACTCAGTATGAAAAGAAGTTTGGAAAATGTAAATTTTGTTATCGCACTTAATTAAAATGACATTGGGATTTAAAAGTGTTTTGATGAATGGGGTCATCGGGGGATGAATGACCTAAAGTTCCACCTTACAAGCATCAAAGCTCATAGAAGCTAGACATCTTCCACTTCATCGAGCAACGTGGATTCTGATTTTTACTCTTGCACCTTGTGCTATGCGAATGTATAGATGTCTGTATACAGGTCTTCTCTTCTTTCAACTTGTTGACACGTTTTCAAAATAGATGTCACCGCATTGTATGTAGATCGAAATGTGATTGCCCTAGATTTGTCCCGCTGAATTGCCGACGACTGGTTTTAAGTTATCGACTTTTCAGGAAAATTGTGGATGATGAGGAACATCCTCTTCATCGGTATGGTCCTCATTTTATGTGAATCAGTAAAAACATTTGCTTGACTATTTGTCGTACGATGATGCGAGGTGATAGTTTCTTTGTACGTATGAGCAAGTTGTCTAATGATGGTTTTCACTCTGACGATGTTTGTCAAATTTTCCAGTGAGAGACTTCCTTTTCATTGACTTATGTGTTTACTTTTCTTTGTTTCATTTGCAATTTTGTAATTATGTGTATTATTTGTGTGATCCGTCTGACGATTCTCATTATTGGGACTAACTCATTCAATAAACACACTCTACAATTCGCATGTGGTGATGTGCATGTACTTTAAACTATTTTCCTATCATCTAAGGAATATCAGAAATGGAAAATGAGACTGATAGAAAATAATTTGATTTACAAAGTTTGAGATCAACTGCTTTACAAGAAATATTACCTCAATAATGACTGAGAAACGTCATAATTTCTCACGAAAGTCAAAGACTTGAGAAAGAGTTCAGTTGCTGCAAAATCACGTTCTATATAGTGATAGTTCTCCAGATAATACATCGACAATAAGCGATGAAAATGCAAATTTGTAGGGAAAATAATTCATAGGCAGCATCATTCGCACAAGGTCATGAAATAGTCAAACCGAGACATTTCCTCAGGCTCTGTCAGCCAGTCCCAAATCTTAGCGTTAGTCTCATCATCTAAATACTGCGAACGTGCGTCAGAAGGCATCTTCGGTCGAAATTTATTCCCAACACTGTTGAAATCCTCATATGACGAAAACCCAGCGTTCTTGAGTCGCGTGAGAGGAGTGCCAACGCCTGGACCAATACTGCCGCTCGCACCGATGCGCCCTGGCAATGTCAATTTGGATGTACTGTCTCTTTTTTCTGTCTTTTGTCTCAAAGTCATTCCTTCTTCCTCCTCCTGTTTCTCTTTCTTCTTTTTCTCTTCTTCCTCCATCGTGCGATCTTCTAATAAATCGACGTTGATGTTCAGTTCTTGAAGAATAGACTCAGCCTTGGCTCTGGCTTCACTCGTCGCGGAAGTAGGATTCGTTTGAAATGGTAAGAACAGTTTCGAACGAGTTTGCATTCGCTCAGGGGTGAACAACGGTCGATTATCCGGACTGGTGTTGCAATAATGCTCCAAAGCTTGTCGAGGAGCGTTGCTTAAAGAAGATCCAATTCGTCGTAGTTGTAAGTCGTCTTTCGCATTTGGCTGAAAGCTAGCTATCACTTGACTCACTTCTTTCCTGCTGGTTGTGTGAAGAGTGTTAGGACGGAGGTGAAGACGGGAAACCGCTTGCATACGATCGTCGTCAAACAGGCGTGAAACCCGCATGTACGGCATTTGAAACATAGCCCGCAGATCAACGCGATAGACATTCTCAACTGACAGCCGACCCTTCTCAATAGGAAGGATGTATTCTACTCCGCGTCCAACTGATTCTCTCGCGATTCCGGCTCGATATTGGAATATCGGTGGCAACTCAGGCCATCCGAAGCCATCATCATCATCGTCTACCATCCCTGCGTCTCCTGCGCTACGAGAGACATCAAAAGCCGGGTCTGATGAACGTAATGTGACCGAGCTGTTAGGAACCGTTGCAGGACGTCCGGTTACAGCCTTCCTGTCCCAAATGCCGACTTGCTTTGGGCGTGTGATTGGCCGATGAGCTGCCATGCTCGAAGGGTGGTCCAGATATCTTCAATTAGGAGCAGATCCCAGGGTGGCCGAGAGAAATTACTACCACACAAAAGAAGGGTTTCACCGCTAATAGTTGGAAGGCAAATGTATCTCTGCAGCACAATCCAAAGACTGGATCTAAACCGATTAGATCACTGGTGGTATTAGAGTCATCAGTTGGTGGCATTAAATGCGGAAGAAGTCTTTCTGTTGATGAGATTTGTAACTAATCAGAACGAATAATGTCCATTACATCCGTATTATAAAACTAGAACAGGAAGCTTTAAAATAACAATGCGATTTTGTCTTGCTACAACTGTTCACAGAACTGTTAGTGACCTAATATTTCAATATTTGACAGTAGACTTAATTTGTGGCCTTGACAACATGCATTGTTTGATGAAGTGTTTCACTGTGAAGCACTTTGTATTGTTAACTTTAGAATAGCATCTATTACAGATCAAATGATGACCGTCAGATTGCAATTAAAAACAACACCCGCGCTGTTTAATAGACTGAAATTATGTTGATAATGAAGTCACCATTCATTGTTTTCATAAACAGTATCTATCAATGAATAAAATGTATGCAAATTTACAGTTTATTCATCGATTCATTGACATTTGACCTATTTGAACTGTTATTTAATAAACTAGATTGACAACAGCAACCTACCGTAAATACCCGCTTATAGGACGATACCATGTATATGACGCAGTGGATATTTGACCCTAAAAACGATGGAAAAACTGTGTGCCTGTGTAGGACGCATCCTAATTTTAGTCCTAAATTTCCATTAATTTTTATAGAAGTGGTGACCATAAGTCAATCAAGGTGAACTCCATTCAATCGCTATGATCGTCGTGTGTGCTGATTGCTGACTCACTCATCCTGTCAGTCAGCAGATGTCTGTCTAGCCTATGTAGACTATCGTGGAAAGGATGGGTTTATTGTTCGAATCGATATTGATCATCAGTATTGCGCGTAATCCAAAATCAAGTTCTGTGCGTCAGAAAACAACAGTGCAGTTCTCATATTGATAAATATTGTAAGTTTGAAATTTTTATAATAATTTTTGATTTTATGATAAATGCATAATTTTTATAATAAAGGTATCCATGGATAAGACGTACCTGGGTTTTTAGGTCAACTTCTTAAGAAAAAATGCGTCCTATACGCGGGTATTTACGGTAGTTTGAACATTTGAAATCACAGTGAAAACATGCTGCAGGGATTGCCACGATTTGTGTATCTGATTGACGGATGAGCATGGCATCAAGTACCCTGGGCGCAAGCTTCACAGCGCAAACGCTAATGGGCCTTCTAGGAGACAAATGTCGGAGAGTGATTTTTTCAACAAGTTTTGAACAAAGATGCTGTTATGAAAGGTCAAATGCTTTTTTCTTTTAGAATGCTAAAATACAGAGTTGCGCTTTTTTAGAAATTTAGAAAGTGTATTTCGGCAAATTTCAAATACAAATAAAGCTTCAAAAACAAAGTCAATTAATAGCTCTACAAAGTCTGTGGAATAATTATACAGGATAATTTCTTAAACGCAAGTACTGCAGTTGAGTAAATATGGAAGAATTTCATTAAATTCTAAAACTAGATAATGTAGTTCTTAATAATATCAAAGTTACCTTTTGTAAAAAAATTTGAAACAATTCGACGTATGGAAACAGGAGAGTCGGAGAAAGTGAACTGATTATATTTCCTGTTCCGCTACAACCGCGCGTCAAAATGATTTTAGAATCTATGTATATGATCTTATAGAAGCTGTGACTTAGTAATATGATTTCCAATCAATTCTTTGGAAAAAATACTTATTTAGCACGTGAAGATTTTGATTGTTTCCTCATTTCCGTCGAAAGGAACTGTCTATGTATGTTAAAACCTTTCATTAAGGGCTTCATCAGTGACATGGATAGATATATGAATGAACTGGACCAGCACAGTTCTAGACTGCAGGCCATCAAACGATATGTAGAAGTGCATGTACTTCAGGTAAAGACGTGTCATCGACATTGAACTAGACTGTTCATTGTGAAAGTTGTAAGCACTTTTCACAAGAAGAAAGATTCATCACTTTAAAGAAGCAGCCAAAAATAGGTTTATATCTGTGTACTCAAATGTGGGCATATGTTTTATAAAGCATACATTTTGGCCCACGCACAGCTCTTCCTTTAAATCGGTCTGCATTTGGAAACCTTTGTTCACAAAGTACATACATTTACAAACATATTTTTCAGAAAGTCTGAGATAGAGAAGACAAAGTGCTCAAGATAGCGGATGAAGTGCTCAAGAAAAGGAGATCGAAGATCGTAGGAAAATTCTCGATTATATTTTTTAATACCGCCGATAAATTGTCGTGAAAGCAAATCTGAATCATTCGAAGAAAATCACATTTGACATTGTATGACAGTTGTCAATCACTCACTTGTTCATGAAGTTCGTTCAGGAGAATTGTCGTTTCAACAGTTCACGTAAGTAGGACGAATCGGAGAGTAATTACAGACTTATCCATGGAGTCCAAGATCACTGGATAAGAGGATTGAGCGGGTGCCGAACAAATGTTATACCTGTGTTCACATGAGTAGCTTGCCACGCATGTTCTCAACATTTTCATTTATCTCAGCAAATTGCAAGAATCGCAGTGAAATTTCTTTACTGGACTCTTTGGCCTCTCATTGTATGTCTCGTCAGCAAATGCGTTACATCTGCGGTACATGGGAGACGAAGACATGAACATCTCTGTTACTAACACGAATTCATAAACATTCTGGATTTCTGGGAGAAATTAAAAAATCATTTACAAGGCACTTTATCGTTGGAATAAGTTAATGACAATACAGAAATCTCGCTTGAGCCTGCACACGCCTGTAATTTGCCGTATTCATCAAAAATTGCACTTAGTCTGTTGCTATGTATGTGAGCTTGTGAACATCCATTTCCTAATTATGACCAAGAAGACATCTTGAGTGAATCTTGAAACAAACATACATCTTGAAACTTACAGATGTATTCAAATGTTTGCTAACTTGAAAATTAACGCACGCGACATGGGCCGGCCCCGGACATTGAAATCAAAAGTCACGCGCTCGGGTCGTCCGGTTTTCACTCTACTCATGCGAGTCATTTTCACAATTTTGTTAAGTTCTCACTAATATCCAAGAGAATCAAAAACTGGAATTTGGCACTCAAACTGGAAATTTTGCCCGATCAATATGGAATTTCTCTACCACTGCAGTTATGTAACTGAAAGTTCAGTGTGTCAAAATCATTGAAACCAGAGCTAGCTTGTGACAAACTGCAAAGTTCAACCATAGCTAGTCCATGAATGATGATGGGTTGATCAAAAACTATTTTGTCAAATATGGAAGTATCAATAAAATCATTTTATTAAACTTTCTCTCACGTAGTTTCCATATCTGTCATATTTTTATGATTTTGCTCACGATTGACTCAATTAAAGAGCAATAACAAATGATATCAATCATTTGACTCTCAATGTTTGGCACTCAGGACAATTATTTTTCATTTTCATGGCATTCCATCTGTGCATCATTTTACTTCTAGCTAGCTATTATGAGAGGAATTTTGATTGCTGCCAATGCAACTGAGAACACCCTTGCAAATTTCATTGAATTGTTTATTCGAAGCACTTTTAATGTTTTTGGCCTCTGTATCCAATCCTATAGGATTGAATCTATAGGATCTATTGATCAGACTTGTGGCCAAGAGACGTCCAAATGGAGTCCTAAAGGGTGTATGAAGTGTATGCTTCTTAATGTAAAGAATAAATAACAATTGCCAGCAGTTGATTTCAGAGCAAAATGAGAGAGCCGATATAACGTATATATAATGTATATATAATGAGTTAATTAGGGCCAAATATAGCAGACATTGGGTGACATGCGAAAACCTGACCTGTAGTGTTTCTACAAAATATTTTCTCGACATTAAGAGATCGCGAAGTGAAAATTAAAATGCAACCAGATATGATTTTATGCTCTGAATTTCATAACGTAGGAATTTGGGGATCTCCAGTTCTTCTTGACAAAGTACCACCATTGATTATTTCATTAGTTACTTCCATCAATGAAACCTAAAGAGCAGCATTATGTTGTGCATTTAGTTCCTGTACATGTATATACAGCATTACATGCAGATTGGATTAGAGAAACAGAGACTTTAGAAAGAGATGTAAGATATCTCTGCAAGGATATAAACAAATGCTTAATTGTATTTGTATTTGAAATGAATTTAAGTACATTTTCCAGTTTTTGTATACTTGTATTTTTGAATTTCTGAATCATGTTTTCACATCTGAATTTCTTAATTTATCAAATAATGTGTCCGTGTTTTGACAATTTGAAAGAAGTACGTATTTGTATTTCATATTGGAAAATTATCTATTCGTTCCCAAAGTGATTTCCGCTGCTCAAGTGAAGCCTGATTGAGGTGGACGACTATTCTCTTTAACATGTTGTTTTCGAAGATTTCTAAAGAGACATTATCCAAGTAAAATCAATGCAGCAATTGTGCAACAATTCAGTGATTCATAATGAAAAGTATGTATGGTGCAGAGAAATCAAGGGATCATATCCATGGCAGCTTATGAAAGTGGAAAGATTTATGCATCCAGACATGCCGACATAGCTAACGTTTTGAACTGCCGCCTCAAATTTATGAAGTACATATTGAAATTGCATTAAAATTATTTCCCAAAAGTAACGATTTACACAATACTTTTGTATGATGGGAGAAAATGTGCTCAACTACATGCACCTACATGTAAGTTTTGTAACGAGCAATTCACTAAGCGGAATTTAGAAAAATTTGAAACCGTTGAGGGGATGTTGGAGTAGAAAGCTTGAATTATTTAAGTGCTCTATTTAGAGTTTGTGATAACGGAACAAAAAAATTGAAGAGCAACGAGCACTAACCTTGAGATCGCAGTGTTACCGATACTGAAAAGAAGATAATTGACACAATGCCTTGATTTTGGATGGTATTGTGCTCTGGTTGTCATATCATCAGTGGTTGAATCGCCGAAGAATTTTCTGGCGAGTTTCGACAAGGCTGTCCACAGGATCTGAACTAGCGAATACCAGCACATTACTAATGATGTTCCAGTGCCTCACAGTGACAAGATTGAGCACGGGAGCAGCCTTCTTGCGATCTAGAAGATCATCTTCAATCGCACTCTTTCATATCTAAGAGCTTAGTTTTGTGCTTTGCATCTTTACCTTTCTACGCAATGAAACTTTCAATTCAAAAGATTTTTTGATGGATGAAAGGTTATTGTTTCACTTAACTTCAAAATCAGATTTCCTATACTACTAATTATACGTATATACAGTAGTAATTTTGCATAAGTAATTTTCAAAATGAGATGCTTTAAACTATTGAAGATTGCAAGTATAGTATTGTTCATCGAGTTCTCCGAAGATATTGTACTAACTACATCTAACTTGCACAATCTATTCGGGACTAAAGCGTACATGGACATCCTTCAAGGAGCTGCAGACTATTAGAAATTCGAATTGATACTGCGCGAGCAGAATTGACTGATGTTTCGCTGGATATTTGCGCATATTCAACCATGAGGCCTATCTTTCGCAGGGTCTCGTCAGATATTTTTATTCCACAAAAATTAATTTGGTCTGATGAATATTTCCGCCATTCGTTAGACAAAATTCTAGTCAATAATCTCTTCATTCCAACTCGGTTACCGAATGAGCTCATTAGTAGGCCTAAATGAATAAGAGAGAGAGAATCGCATATTTGCATGAATTGATGATCACAGATACAATTCAATTTGGAAATCTGTCATCAACGATGACTCATCATGTAATAATGAAGTCAGGCAAAGACACGCTTGAACACAGATACAAAAGGATTAAGAGTATAAGGTAGAAAAAGAAACATACTTTAGCACGTTGAAAATGTACCATTAACTGTAGCACAAAGTTACGGGAAAATGAATTCAAACGCCTACTTGTAGCCAAATAAGGTAGACAAAAGTGACAAGACCTCATGAAGCGTTTAGGCGCGAATTGATAAAGGGATCAGACGGATTCGATTCACATTTATGAATGAATTTCAAACCATACTCTCTGAAGACAGCTGATAAATCACGAAAATCAATATCCGCGACCATAAATTAACCAGTGACCACGATTTTGAAAACAGTTTAATCTATAAAGCAGGTCAACAGGTGAATTTCCATACGTAGGTAGGGCATAAAAAATCAGAATCATACACAACGGAATCACTGTCAAAATGGGCTTTAAGCAACGGATAATAGACAATCGGCGCGATGCACGTCTCGGCTCAATGATTTGTTGGTGCCATGAAAGTTTGTCGGAAAAAATGAAACGATGATGCGTACATGATTTACCCTAGAGAAAACGTTCGTTGAAATTTGGTTTTCTGACAATACCGACATTTGTAAAAGGAGTTCCTTGCATTTTTCAGCATTTAGTTCTAGACCACAGTTTGTAAAATTTTTTCTCAATGAGTAGGGACGACAAAGCTCGTTTTGATTGTGATATCCTCGCGATCTCTTTAATGATGGCTATGTCGTCAGCGTGCCTAATGCATCGAATGGAATCGGTCTCGAAGTTAATTGAACCCACAAATGCCTCTAACAACAAGGGCCCGAGGACAGAACCTTAAGCAACTCCTGAAGTTGCGCTTGTTGATAGGCCAAAGCAACCACTTATCCAAATCCTGACCTTCCTACTAATAAGGTTTGTCTTTTGCCAACTCAAACAATCATGGTTCAGACCAATGCGTTTGAGATGATTTAGTAAGCGATTGAAGTGCAATGTATCGAAAGCTTTTGACAAGTCCAAGCATATGACTTGTCAATAAATCTAATGGATGAAAAATGGATTCCTGTGCGGCAGCCAAGACACTGATTGTACACTCTGAAGCCGGTAGGCATGCTGATTGTTTCCGTGAAGTAGGAGAAGTCTATACTGTATTTCAGGCATCACTATTCGCTCGAATACTCTATTAACAACAGACGTCAAAGAAATTGGGCGATAGTCATTTAACTTTGGTCTACTTTCCTCCATTACAGTAGCAACTTTTAGACACCTAGGAAATGTTTTTGCATGGAGCGGTTATATATCACTATCCAACACAAAAACTCACAAAAAATATATGCACCAATAACCAATAATTTGGTCGGAATACCATCGGCGCCGATGCCCTTTACGGTGCAGAAATTATTTGATTCATTCACTGCTTCATAGGGAGAAATTTGAAAATTTTAACGTTGACTTTGAGTCACCGTCAATGGAACATCATCAGATGCAGGGTTGGCTTTTTGTCGGCTAAAGCTAGTTTTTGCCACTAAGTGGTAAAAACCGGCTAAAACTAAAATTCCGAAAAATCAGTCTATTTCTTCACGAAATGATCGACAGCAAGTTGGGGTTTAATTATTACGGTGCATGCGGGTTTGCAGTTTACAACTCTTATCTTCCAAAACATGACATTCATTCTGTGATGGAACCACATGATATGTTTTTATAACGAACGACAAATGATGTTTCCTTTCTTTGCGATTGCTCTGCCCTTTTCTTGTGATTTAAGAACAAATGTAGACTTCAGCACCATTTCGGCTCTTTGGTTCATGTAACAGAAGTTGTTAGACTCGCAGAATTATCATCAAATGAATGAAAAAATGAAAATAAATATATGAATATAACTGGTATATACATATAACTAAATTAAGGAAACCACTTTCTTCATGTGGACGAGCTTCAATAATCCCACCGTCATTCTTCTGTGTTGAGTGTTCAGCAAGAATGCAGAATGTAATTTAATAGCAGTTTAAGTTTCATTAGATCTAGATTCGAACCCAGGTCTTATGAACGCAGAGAAAACACTCTATCAAAAAGTCTCTGCACCGGAAAATCTCACCTCCCAAATCAAGCAATGTTCAACAGTCACTTAGAATGCATTTCTACATTTTTTAGAAATATACTAGATTTACTAATGCTTGACTGTAGCAGGAGATCATGATTTGCAAGAACAAATAATAATTAAATAACATAGTTCGCACCAGCAATCTTGATAAAGTGAGGTATAATGTATGTCTGAACAGCTTCAGTTATAATCTCCACAAAAGAACATGTCTAGTAAGCTGTAAAATTCATCTTGTTAATAGAATCTGGGCAACATTTTTAATCTAGTCCTTCTGGGAGTGCAGGATAAATTTCATAGTAATATTCGTGCAATCACAATGGGTATGGTACATTTGCTACAGATTTAGAAGACAAGCTATTCTATGAGATCAGCAGGGAGGTTAATCGTAGAAATCCGAGGCCAGATTTCCATATTTTCCTACCCTTCTACCTTCATGGAATGCCTGTTTTCGATCTTTTATATAGAGCCAAGTGATTTCCTTCCAGCATGGACGTCTGTTGCATCTTACGATGAATGAAATTCGTAAAGCAACAAAATGCGTGCACACTTAGAAGAATAATGCACAACAGCTTTATAACAATATTTTTTGTAATAATTCATATTCTTACACCTACAGTATACTTGCAACATACTCTTGATTGAAATGCGATATTGATAGGTTTGAATTGTGAAAATGCAGGCCTAAATGTTTATCGAATGATGATAAAGTAAAGTGAAATTATTGCGACTAACGTTCATCAATAAAGTAAGGAGTGACGATGATCCCTTATATTGTATGTACCCAAAAAACTTAAGTAGTAATGCTGGAAAAATAGTTTTTGCCAGTTTTTGCTAGTTTTAGCCGAAAAGTGGTGATAAAAGCTGGTGGTTTTTACCAGGTTTTTACCGGTTTTTACCAGGTGGTAAAAACCAGGCTGGTTTTTACCGGCCAACCCTGGTTTGAACATTTCCACAATTTTTTCAATTACCGCGATTACAATTACAATTATAATTACAATTACTTTGAAATCAAAATCTTCAATTACAATCATAACTACAAATACTTCAAAATCAAAGTCTTCAATTACAGTTACACGACTTTTATTCAATTACAATTACAATTATATGTGTGACTTTGCAATTATACTTACAATTACTTCAAAAGTTATCGTAAATTACACAATTACATTTTTCGAACAATGTTGGGCAATTATGAGTCAGTTGTCCAAAACGACTTCAAGCCTCAGTGAATTTGATTTTGAGTACAAGATAGAGAAAGAGGTACGACCTATTACGGCCTGTACGCTAGGTAGGCCGATTTCTAAAAAGGGTCCTAACGCCCAAAAATAGGTTGCGCATCTCCTCTTATATGGATCGTTCCATACTCATGCAAAGTCATTCTCCTGGATGTACCACATTTTAATCAAAGCTAGGCCTCACGTTTATTAATATGCTGACTTCTCCCCTACGGCGTTTTAGAGGGCGGCGTTTATTAGAGATTTGCGTAAATTATGAGAGAAAATATTAATGCATAAATTCGAAAAAGCCTTTATTATGACATTTGTAATTCTGTATGTTCTGCTGTAGAGGCTTATTCCAAAAATTCGGTAAAAGCGCGGCACAGAATCAGACATATATGCAGGTTACAATTATGCATATATACCGTAAAACCTCTATTTGAACGGCATGCCGCTCTATTTTTCAAACCTTTCCCCGCACTGCCGTTTAGAGGTTCCGTTCAATTAGAGAGTGCCGTTCTATTTTTCGACCAGCTGATCAGAATTTAGAGATGAAATTTTCAGTAATTTTTATCTTAAATCTGTAAATTTTATAGATGAAAAGCGAAAACATGTAGCATAAGAACTCTGCATATATCTATTTTACAAAAGTTAACAAACACTGGTTACCGGTAATCACTGGTTAGAAATCACAAACTCACCAGTGAAAATCCATTGAATGGGACTTCACAGCCTCTAAAAATAGCTCCATAGCATTCTACAAACTATTTTCCTGTTTTACACGCTTTGCAGAAGATTATTCCAGTCATGTAATTGATGTAGGAGATGAATTCATCAAAGTGTCGTTAAATTAGAGGTGACGTTCAATTAGAGGGTGCCAATCAATTTTTCAACTCCTCCTCTAGACTGCCGTTATATTAGATGTGCCGTTCAAATAGAGGTTTTACGGTATAAGGTATTGTAGGGTATATTTGTATTTATAGGCCTGTATCAACACTCAGCAGTAGTCTAAGCCTGTGGAACACCACGTCATGCATAAAAATTGATACCAGGCCTGCGCTGATTGGTGACTGCTCTACTAGCTGTCTCATACATGTAGGCCTATGTACGAGGAGAATAATAGGGTCTGTAAAAAAGACAGTCAGACAGATGAGTAGAAGCATATCAAGATATAAAAACAAAAAGTGTGAAACTTTCAACATGGCAATCCCGTGATTTCGTGCTTCCTCGAATCGAAAAGGCAAAAGTAATTGACGTGTAATTGACCGACATTTTTCTTCAATTACATCAGAAAAAATCAATTACAATTACAGTTGAACTTTCGCAATTACAATTACTTTAAAATTAAAATCTTCAGTTACAATTGCAACTACAATTACCTCAAAAAGAAATTAATTACACAATTACAATTACTGTAATTGTTCCAACCCTGGAGAAGAATTGAAATTACTCCCGAAAGCAGACGTAAAATAATTGAACATGTATTCGATATCATCGAATTGATGTTTCAGATGACCCGTATATCTCTATCTTCCATAAGCAATTGGTAATTTTTTATATTTGTTCGACCATTACACTTTTGCCTATTGATATTTCGTCTTTTACTTTTGCTTGGTGGTGTTCGTACATCGACCAGATGTGGAAATGATTTGGCCAGGTACATCGGACAGATGATAGACGAACAGGCCGAAGCCTGGCGCGTTGACTCAAATAGTATTTATCTCAGAACTGAAATCACATCTTGAATTTCAGATTGTAGAGTAAACTGTCAAAATTCCTGAGACGAGCAGTCGGAATGCCTTATACGCATGGTTTCAGAAACGGTTTGTTCATTGGCATGTGTTTCCTCTACTTTCATGTAGATTTGTGTATGTGTGACGAGAAACATAACACTGCCATAAACAACACACTAACATAAATTCTCCTAAAGTAATTGGTTCACATATCTTTTGAACAAAGAAAATGATCACCTACCGGAACGTTTACCACTGTTTCATAAGGTTGACATTTTCTTTGATATTGTTTTTTAAATTGTAGTGTATTGATTCTTTCGAACTTGAACTGAACAAGTTTAGCTCACCAAATAGCTGAATGATTTTATTTTTGCCTACCAATAAATCTCTCTTGTTCCAGGGTGATCACATCATTGCTTTGAAAGGAAATTTGTCAGACAGAGTCTTATTTTGAGGCAAATCACCGAATACCAACAAAATGAATTGTTAATCGAACCGCATGTGGAGGAGCATAAAGATTCCCAGATATCTTCTGATGTTTTGTTGAACTATCTCAATGAAGCAGATATGTCAGATTTCTGAGTGTAGTGTCGATCAATCCACTCCGCATCCGCCGCCTTTTCCATCGATTGGACTTTCTTCTTATACTTCCTCTCCATCGAGAGCCGGAGCTTCGTAAGGAGATGACACATCGTGAAAGTTGAATATGAAGATAACTAATGAAAAGATAAAGGCTGAAAATTGAATAAACGTGTGCAAAATGTGGATTCATTGGAAATGCCCGGAAATCGTTCTCCTGAGAATCCTCGGCGGTTCTCGTGAGAGGAACTGCAGCTGTACGCAAAGATGAAACGAACAATTTGCTACCAACTCTGATGATCAGGCAGAATAAGGAAGTCACCAATTACTTAACGACAATCGCCTATGAAGACATCACTCACCTACTATCGTTAATGACGAAAGTACATGCGCCTTCAGCAATGTTGAGGAATTCGTTGACCCTGATTTGTCAAATCTTCGCCCATTGTGTTTGCAATTCATTTTCTCAACAAGTCTTTGAGTAATGATTTCAAGACGACAATCGTTGATGCACTTGGGCCTAGCATCCTTTGAGACTGAGCATTTACAAACGTTGAAAGACGCAATCAATAAAAATTTCAGTTTCTATATTTTTCTATATTTTTCTTAAGTCAGACATTTTGTCAATCACTAGATACTAGAAGAGATCGGCATAGTCAATAAATTGTCGACGAATTCATCAATTAATATAATCAATTCTTGTTGTTAATGTAATTCTTGTCAAATTAATAAATGAACTTATGCTGAAATTTTATTCCATGTGACGTAGCTCATGCCATGATGACTTATTGCTGTTTGTTACATAGTTGTTATTAGGTATAATTATGGTTCTCGGTCCCAAATGTATTTTCATACTTCATAAGTACTGAGACTGAAGTTTCTGGCAATAGCCCTTCGTTATTGTACATGTTATTGTACTTGAAAATTGTATTACAAATACTTATCCTCTCTTCATAAAAAAGAATTTCGAACCATCGCTCTAACATATACTGTCACGTTAATCGTCCTGATATCTAATAAATCTGAAAGCTTGAAGTTGAAATTCTTTTTGTTTTGTCTTTTGCATAATTGAGAAAATGGCAATGTATAGTTGCAGCAGCTGAGTTGTACTAGCTTTTGAACTTGCCATGTTCGACAAGAATATCACAAGAAGTGCAAAGCAACATACAAGACAACCTCAGGATTGATTTGGTTTTGTGTGTGGAACCACGCAAGTGTCTTGTATGTAATGCAAACATTTCTTGAAGGGTTTGTGCGCATGATTGGCAAAAGAAAATCGCATGAAAGACAAGACTTGGAAACTAGTGTCGACTCCAATCGCTGTGAAATTTTAATCGTGTATATACAGGGTGTCCGTAAATTCACTTGACTTTTAAATTGAATATCTACATGAGTAAACAATAAACGTTTACGTCAGAAACCCTGTTATATTACGCAACATGAAGGGGAATTTACGAATCTAACAATAAGAAATGAATATTCGATTATTTAACTGCTTAAATTTTACATTCTGCTTGCAGTCATTTTTGTAATGAATATTATATGTGCAATTATAGTTCTTTAGCTTTGGTGAATTCATTTCAGTTTCAGTAAATGTTTAAGTCAATTAGATGCGCTGTTAATTATGTCAATTAACCCTACCTAGGGTCATAGCTCAAAATTTTGCCCTATTCAATGCTATGAAACTTTCATCACCAGCCATGACGGCATGCTTAGTCATTGATTGATTCATATCGTATCATCTTCAATTGAGAACGTCAAATTTTATCAGCTTTCATGGCATAGAATTGCGATATCCCATATCCATGACGTGATGTTTTCGCTAACCAATGACAAAGACGCGTGTGTCAACCAATAGTTTAAGTCTGTATCATAGAGTTTCCTCCTGCTATGTTCGAAATCTCAATGTGAAGTGGTACGATCGCTGCCTATCTTATTCACAATGGATCTTCAGACTTGGATAGAGATAGTTCAGTGTTTCTATGCATGCAATAGAAGTGGTACAGCTGCCCTTCGAATGTTTAAGACTCAAAGACGCATTCACAAAGATCCCTTTACAACAACATCGATTGCAGATATCATCAAAAAGTTTGAAGAAACTGGCAGGGTTCATGATAAACCTCGCAGTGGCCCTTCCTACAATGGATGACATGACAATTGCCACTGTGAATCGTGTCGTCGAGGAGACTAGTTCAAAATCAAATCTAGGAGTCACGTCAATTCGCAAAGTGGCTGAAGAGGTTGGTGTCATTTCAAAGACTAGCGTCCATAAAATCCTTCGGCATGAACTAAAACTTTACCCGTACAAATTACAAGTCGTGCAAGCACTTGAGCCGACCGACAAGCCAAAGCGCTGTGAGTTAGCGAGTTGGCTTCTCGACAATCAGAATGTAATCGATGATATTGTCTGGTCTAACGAGGCGTATTTTTCACTCGATGGGATCGTTAACACGCACAATTGCCGTATCTGGTCAGATGTTAAGCCATCAACATGCATCTCAAAATCCCTTCATTCACCTAAGGTGTCTGGATGGGATTTTCTGCTAAGTTTGGATTACGACCTTTTTTCTTCTCCAACACAGTGACAGCTGATTCCTATCTCCAGATGCTTAAGGAGCACGTGCGTCCTCAACTTGCGCAAAAGCGCAAATTGTCCTCCTGTATATTTATGCAAGATGGTGCCCCACCTCACTTTGCAACAAAGGGTACGAAACTTCCTCGTCCAGATATTTGGTGATCGCGTGATAAGTCGAGGATGTGACGGAGAGTGGCCTCCACATTCACCTGATTTGAATCCTCTCGACTTTTGGTTCTGGGGATGGATGAAAGCGAAGATATACCATCATGGTAGGCCACAAAGCCTGGAACAGTTGAGTGAGAAAATCACTGATATCTGCAATGAAGTCATACGTGAAGAACTTGCCGCTGGTGTTTTCGATATTATTCGGCGATTGACTGCAGTGATTGATTGCGATGGAAATCATTTCGAACACTTGATTTGAACATTTTAATCATCAAATATTGGCTTCTTACTGTTAGATTCGTAAATTCCCCTTTATGTTGAGCAATATAACATGGCTTGTGATAAAAAAGTTTATTGCTTTCTCATGTAGATATTCAATTAAAAAGTCAAGCGAATTTACGGACACCCTGAATATGGTTGCACTACTATGTAGCACAGTGTTTCGCAACTACAGCGAAATTGAAAATTTAGAAGTCTGTAATATCAACGTTTCAAATAATAACTCATTTTAAGGTAAATGATAGAATAATTTAATGAAGAAAATATGTAATATAAATAATATAAATGTAATATATGTATGTAATATAAATATAAAAATGAAGAAATTCAATGGCAGGACTGAATCTGACACAGAATTGCACAGTTGGGTGTCTGCAAAAAGAAAATAGTGCCGAATTCGACCGAGTTGCTGCAAACAACAAATAATGCGTCATGAGCATCCAGCCGCTACATTTTAAAATATTGTATTGGCATTTCTGATATGCATGCACAAAGCCTGCATTTGAACTAAATGTCAGGCATAAATATATTGAACAACTTTTATCTTCAATCCTTTGTTATAACCATTCTAGCTTCACAAAAAGAGATTACCTTTGTCTGAAACTCTGCATGTGTGCACAGCATCAATCAGTGCTTTTGTTAGAAACGCCATGACTTTAATTTTCCGAAATGAATTGTCTCGGGACAATTTCATGCTGATGAATATTACATCTTGTTGATTGTGCTAATTTGAAGAATGCCTATCCTTTGGTCCACATTCTCAATTCTCAACTAGCCCTATCCATAGAGATCGCATGACTTGTTTACATTCATCAACTCTGTAGGAGTAGATAGAAATTTCAAAGCCGCATCTATCATAGTTTTCTTTTTCATAAGCAAAAATCAGCTCCGTAGCAACCGTTGCCAGGCATAGGTGCGAAATGTTGCATCCATCATAGCTTTTTTGTTGATATGTAGAAGTCAGCTCCCTAGCAACCGTTATTAGAAAAACTACCGCCCTTTGAATCCTATAATAGATTGACATGTAGAGGGCTAGCCTACACAGACAAGCCGCATCTATCAAGGTTTTTATTGTTGATATGCAGAAGTCAGCTCCCCTCCCTCACGGCCCGCTTGTTATCGGCGACACCTCTTACGGCAGCCCTATAGCACCGCATATCAGCTCAAAATCCATCCACGGCCTTTACGCATCAATATTTTTATCAGTCCACCAGCAGCACTTTCAACCTTCAGCGTCCTAATGTGTCTGTAAAATCCGAGTTCGCGGAACCCTGACCTCCTGCCCAAATGTATGATCTTTTCATTTTCATAAGTTGGAGCAACTACTGTCATCGTCCACAGTGTACATTCCGTTGTTTTTCACTTAATAGACTCAATAATTGACTTAATATACTGCTGTGCCGCTCGTACCAAGGTTGGGTCTTGGGTTCACTCTTGGATTCACTCTAGGGTAATTTTGGGGGGTACCCAAGAATCTTGGAGTGCGGACCCAAGAGCTTGGGTAACCTCCCCAGAGTTAGAACCCAAGAGTAAAGAAATTGACCATGAATGATCATCTGCGGTTTTCTTGGAAAAATTCGAATTAGAAAAAGTTTAATACTATTTTCCCCGAAAAGGGGTAGGCAGGAAATGCTATAGGAAAAGTGACAAGGTATGTGTAAAAAGATTTTCGCATGAAAATACGAAAAACATCTTGCGATATCCTCTCTAATTACATGTTGCTTTCTCCACCTTCTGTGGTCTTATCAATGGCATGAAGCTTAATTTATTTTGATAGAAGAACTTTCGGGCTGTGTATGAAAAAGATAGGGATTTCAATGGGAAAATCTCAAATATATGTACATGTACAAAAGAGTAGCAGCAATAGCTATAAAAACACCAATTAATACATTTCTTATGTAATAAAGTCTCTGAATGTGATCAAAATGATCTTTCTTGACCCAAACCAGGCCTCTGTCCCATGACCAGAAGTCATATTGTTCTGTGTAAGGCTCATGCGGATAGAATTCACTACATGGAAGATAGTGATGAGAATGAAAGAAGTCAACTATGAATGTTGCTTTTTCCTCATTAGTTTTCCGTATAAATGTTCCCCACTCCATGAACACGTGGGTGATATCCATCGTCCTGAACAGTTGGTATGAGCTCTGGAAGGCTTCGTATTCTCTTCCTTCAATATCGATCTTCATAACAGCCTTTTTGAAAGTTGTAACCTGTAAAAAATAAAGTCATGATGATGAGACCGCAGAGAGATAGAGAGTGGGAGAGAGACATAGAAGTTGCAAGTGTGTTTAGTGTGGCAACACGTGATAAAGGTCTAACAAAGCAAACTTGATTATGACGAAAACCAGGAAGTAGTATTTGACTACATGACAACCGGAAAAATAGAATTGAATTCTCGAGAACAATAAAATCCATCTAAACTCCAGCAAAAGGGGCTTATGAAAATTGGAAATATATCGTCAATTTATCACTTAGTTGCAAGACTCATATCCCATGTTATGATTTGAAAACATCTAGAAAAAGCAAATAGACACGAAAATTTTCATTGAACAACGAAATATGATTTCTATTATATAGTACACGAGCTCGTTCAATGTGTTCCTGCATTAGTCAATGCTTGAAGAGAATTTCATGTATTGCCAACGAATTCTTTTGATAATTTTGATGAATCTCTTGATAATTTTACGAAAGTTGAGGCCATAGAGTAAGCATGTTAGGTAGAGTGGTAACCCTCATTTATTAAATCCCCAATGTGTATACACTTTCGAATTTATTGAATGAACTCAAGGGAGATACAGTCGGAATTGTTTCAAAATGTGAGATATAAACATTTATGCAGTTTTGAAGAAATTACAACGGAATTGACTAATCATGATAGCATAAAGCAGATGGAAATGATATTATTTTACAGATTGTCCGTGTCATGACAGCCTTGGAGAGGTAATATTTGTTAAATTGGCAACTCGATGACCTGCTATTGCTTTCATGAATTACAAATATGAAATTTCAGCCAAGAAAGCACAATAAGATGTCGACTTTTTCATGAAGGCTTCCATCATAAAACGGATCATGAAATTCCCTTGATAATCAGCATAATATCCGCTTAGCTAGGATGCTTATTAGCAAATATTCATTCCTTTTGACATCCAACTTGTTGCACATACTACTTACATAGAGGAGTCATCTCCGTAGTATATAAATTGGCAAAATTTTGACTTTTTTAGAACTGCTCAAATAACGGTTTTTTGGACCACGGGAACGTATCTCCGCAAAAAACTGAATCCTTTTGTATAAAAAGTTTTACTGCATACACATTTTTGAGTCGACACTCTACCTATCCCTACTCCATGGTTGAAGCTCACCTTCAATAGATCATCAAGTGCAATCGCATTAATTTCTTCATCCGCTTTTACGTCGATGGGTTCTACTGTTCCATTGGAAGATTGCAGAACTTCCGATTTTTCTGTGGCGGGAACAGAATCTATGACATTCCAAAATATGTCAACCTAAAACGAGAGAGACGGTGGTTCAGACAACAAGCATTTTAGCGAATCACAAATAGATAAATGCAATAACGACAGAGTGTCTGCACGCACGTTATTCACCCCGCTAAACCACAAGCCGTTTAGAGCGAACTTGCCACATTGAAGAAGACATTTTCAACTGATTACCATATTTGATTTGAAAGTTCCTATAAGAAGCCCAAAATGGCATCCTAAAATCCAAATAACAGATTTTAAAATAAAACCTTTTTTAGAAAAATTGTTATGATAACCGGAGGTGTCTAAAAAGTAACGAGAATTTTTCTATAACTTTTGAACGAATGATGCAAATGAATTTAAATTCACAAGTTTTTCTTGACAATCAAACTTGCATATGGGAAAAATATCAGCGCAATCGATGCATCTGCCCCTAAGTTATGGCCTTTAAAAATATTTAAACTGAAATTTAAAACACGATTTTCAGCAAGAATATTTTTTGATTTCAAAAACAGTAGCAAATGACACAAGATGCTTTGTGAATCATTTAACCACATGACTCGTTCGACAAACTATCGACCTCCTTTTTGGCGCTCTCCACGTATTCGCCTTTCAGCTCGATGCAGCTATCGCAACGTTGTGCAGCATTTTGTCCACCCCACCCTCCCAAAACTTTCCCGGGAAATTGTGGAGCGAATCTTTGACGGCAGCGATGACCTCGTCACGACTGATGAAGACACGGCCTCGCATTGGCTTTCCATTGGCCGGTACAGGTGGTGAACTGGCAGCAAATTGGTGACGCTGAGATTCAATGCCTTCTCATCACGATAGACGAGAAGCCGTTACCAATGTTTAACCCTCTCACCAAGAAACAGTCACTGCAGTGGGGACCCAAAGGGCAGCCATCGTGGAGCACCAGGCTGCCAACTTCCACCTGTACGAGGTCATCGCCGCCGCCAACGATTCGCTCCGCACTTTTCCGTCAAAGTTTTGGGAGGAAGGGATGGAGAAAATGCTGCAGCGTTGCTATAACTGCATCTACCTGAAAGTCGAATACGTGGAGAGTGCCAAAAAAGAAGTCGACAGTTTGTCGAACGAGTCATGTGATTAAATGATTCACAAAGCATCTTGTGTCATTTGCTACTGTTTTTGAAATCAAAAAATATCATTGCTGAAAATCGTATTTTAAAATTGGATTTAAGCATTTTTGAAAGGCCATAACCTAGGCGCACATGCACCGGTTGCGCTGATATTTTTCCCACATATGTAACTTTGATTGTCAAAAATAACTTGTAGAAATTTCAATTCATTTGTATCATTCGTTCAAAAATTACAGCAAATTCTCGTTACTTCTCAGACACCCCTCGTGTTTCCCAGAAATAGGCCCATTGGCAAACGCTTGTTATGACTTACTCGCAGCTATTAATCAATATTTGGAGTAACTTGATGAATCTTTCGAGTTTGATATTCATGTTAATCAAAAAATTTCTAGACTGATAATACCTTTCCCAAATCACAGTATATTACAGCGCGCGACGTGTTGCAAAGACCTGCTCCATCTTCAGTCGGACAATACAAAAGATTGTCATAAAATTTATTACAAAAAATTGATATTTTTGTTATTTGAGATGGTCGAAATATCAATTTAGCAGTGACGGTTGTTGCGACCATGCCCTTCATGCTCAGCATGACAAGGTGTTTTGTCTCATTCTCCTCACTATTTTGACTTTCTCAACCATGAGAGAGCTAACGTTTTGCATCAAAAAGCCAAAATTTTATTGTACTCGTAACATTTTTTAGGCTGTCACAAGATTGAATTACTATTCTCTGATCATATTGCTGTGACATTTATGTCATGCTCAATTAGGATTTGTTAAGTAGCTAGCTTATTCTGAAAAATGTGGGTGAATGTAAATCAATTCGAATAGAATGGCTGAAAATGCAAATGACGAATTCCATGCTCCATCTCATGCCATAGACGAAAAGCACAAGTTGTATGTAGAGCTCCCTCTAACAAACGGCAACTGATTGGATGGCATAGTGAGATGCTTCGAGTCTTAATTCTTTAGTGACATCATCTGTAGGCCTGTAGTGTGCTACAGGATGCGGCATAAAAAGTATGACTAAATTTTAATGCAGCATAACTTCCTAACCATCCAACAGAAATTGACAAATAGGGTCTCATTTTGAAGCCAATGCACACATCTTCATTGCCATGATCAAAATTGTAATGACTGCATTTGATGATGAGAGTAATATGTGCACGCAAAACAGAAGAACTCGAAAGCCAAGAAACTAGATGAAAGGAACAACGACTGAATGGAAAAGCTAGCCTACTTCCAATTCTTTGCGTAAACGATAAATCTTCATGGCGAAGTCTTTCTGTTCTAGATGATCATACTGGGCGATACCTGGATCAGCCTTCAGCAATCACGCCTTGCACGCCTTGCAACGGACGCCAGAAATTTAAGATTTCCCTGTTTCATTTCTTCCAAACTATATCCCAAACATTTTCATTTACTACTTCCAGTTCCTTACTTAGATTATAATCATCATGGCAAAGTCTTTCACCATTGTCGCAAATGACCAAACAGATTTCATGTCAATCATGCAATACTAAAGATTTGTAGGTACATAAAGGGATCGATGTGTTGAATCAAATATCTTTAGGGATGATATTTTTCATATGAAAATTGACATCCAGAGGATCATGTGGCTTCATCAGGAAACAATATAACTTGCTTATCTATGAACGATCTGCGAAATCGAATTTCAAATTTAGAATGAGCAGTAAATACTGTCGGACCCATAACTCGAAATCTTTGTTCAATTTTGCAATTGAATTGCGTCACAACTACAAGTAGAGAGAAAAAGAGCATAGAATGCGTGGAATGCCTTGCAAAAATCACTTGCATCCTCACTGATATAATTGCTAAAGAGATCCCGTGATGAGGAACTCAATGATCGAGCATGAACACATTGAATGTCGTCTAATGGTCAAATGTAAGTGTGATGACATATTTCTAAATGAAAATGCTGTGGGTTCTCAACTTGGAAGCGACGTGAAGACTTGGGAAGAAATGAAACAGGAAAAATATTTAATTTCTGGCGTTCGGTTACAAAGCGTTTCTGCTGAAGGCTGATCCAGTCATCACTCAATTGATGCTGTGTGATCATCTGGAACATCACAACTTTCCCATCGATTAAGCAAAGAATTGGAAGTAGGCTAGCTTTTCCATTCAGTCGTTGTTCCTTTCATCTAGTTTCTTGACTTCCGAGTTCTTCTGTTTTGCGTGTGCATAACACTCTCATCCTCAAATGCAATCATTGCAATGTTGATTAAGACAATGAACCTGTGTATTGGCTTCAAAATGAGACCCTATTTGTCAATTTCTGTTGGATGGTCAGGAAGTTATGTTACTTTCAAATTTAGTCACATTTTTTCTGCCGTACCCTGTATACATGACATGCGACAGGGTACGGGCCCAAATGTAAATAGAAAATGAGATTGAAATTTTGTTCGTCAAGTCGATGACAGAGATTATTAAGTTACATAATATTATGCACTCTTTGGTAATGCATGCATTAGTTAAATCCTTTTATTCGTTTTTAAAAACTTGGAATTTCCCCTTGAAACCCAAAACATTTGATTAGCATGACTTAGTAGAATGACATGGAGCTACCCGCACTGTAATTTGGCATTTTTATTTCTGTAAAAGAAATAAGGAACTTAAGTTGATTAACAAGCAAATTTCATGAGCAGCATCATGATCTACTGAGTCTTTATGCAAGAAAATTGAAAGCGTATTTTAGTTTTTGGCTCGGTTTTCGATTGTGCTAACTTAACCGATTTAGATAATGGTTTGTTTTTCAGGCTAAATGAATCTGCTGAGTATATACGAGTACACTTGTATAAATTACTAAAAAAGACAGTACTTCTCAACCCCCGGCCCTAAAATTAGTCCGCCGGACAGGTCAATTTAGTCCGCGAAGTTAATGCGAAATAAATATCGCTTTTGGCATAAAACGCTTATTCAATGACGGATTTGGTCCATATTAATACGGTGACGCTGTCTCAGAGTCGAACAAGTATTTCTTCAATATGATAAGCATAAAAAGCATACAGATCATGTCATGTGCCTTCATATGAGGCCACTTGCACAGCTATACGTGTTAATGATGACGCTACTTTACTGCAGATTACAATCATATGATTCAGTTAGCGTCAGTTATCCACCACTACGCTGACGCACTGTGTCAATCGATTTCTCGCGGTTGCCTAAAGAATGAGCTATTCCAATTGGCTCGCTCAAGTGACGTGCTACAGTATTGTACACTGTTATTGCAGGCTAGGCTATAGGTTACATTGATTACGGCAATATTTTTGCTTTTCTAGATGTTTCGTAATAACTAGTAACACCTGACTCGCTATCATTCTTTATACAAAACTTGCAGAACATAATCTGTAGAAACTGAATTTGAAACAAAAATGCTAAATTGCATGTCAGCGCGATTAAATAGACGCCTTGGGTATGATAGATCCGTATTTATTTAAATAGGTCTTAGTCCATGTAGTTCACTTGGGGTGAGCGCCTCGTCCGCGATAACTGAAAGTTGAGAAACACTGAACTAAGAGAATTCTAAGATCAATAAAAGTCGTTGTGCAGAATTGAGCAATAAATTGTTGGGATCATAATACTCAATGCGATGGAATTCAACTACTTATCAGTACAAATGGATTAGTTCAATTTTCTTGCGCATGATTTTATGATCCACTAAATTAAGTTATATTTTTTATCTGAATAATTTCGAAGAAGCATTTATGTGTTTATCTTAAAGTTAATTATTGTCAGTGACTTGATTGTGGCATTTATTTCTTTCATTATCAAGCCATACTTTTACATGACGAGTGTAAACGTTCTTTACAAATCTTATGCTTTTTTCCTCTTTGAAGACATTTCTGATTTCGGTTACAAATTTCGATACTGTTCTATGCTCGAAATGTTCTATTTCGGTACATTTCTGATACATGTTCTGTTTGATTTCCATTGACTTCTGAAAATATGCGATTTACTTACTTACTTCTTGTATTAACACGACTGAGTCTTAAAAATAGTCATTTCCATCGAAGTCTGCTGAAAACGCTACCTCTTGAAAGTTTCTCGAAGGATCGTCCTCTGTTTTGCTATCATGGTAGGATCAATTCCGCGGTTATTTAATGAGTTTATTATACATGTATATTAAATATTACGTATATTTATATAATATTAATTATGTATGCATTAAAGAGACCATTTAATGATATCGAAACTGCATCAATATGGAGGTATGGAGTAATTTATACTGAGTTGCTTCTCTACTTAGCTTACTTACTCTGTGGTTTGATCTCCTTGGCCACACCTGTCTTCTAGGATGGAACAGCAGGATTCAGTTAATAAATCCACGGCTACTAACCGTTTATTGCACACAGATTCTGGTTGCATATTACGCACAAGTAAGATCAAAGCACAGGCTGTTAACTCTATCTGAATGATGCGTTCGAAACTTCATTTAGCGAGGTGCATTAATTCACTGAATTCTGCTATTCTGCTGAGGAAGGGTGGATCACCCGAAAGCTTATCAATAAAGAAATTTCGAAGAGAACTATACCACTGAAGAATTTTTTACTTTATGCTAACTTCGTTCTCGAGAAGAAGGAACAATGTATGAATTCTGCTATTGTATAAAATGCAGCAATCTCCTAAATAAAGGATCCATTTCAAAACATATTAATAAACCACTTATGTTTCGAAAACCGAACCCATGTGACAGTGCATCACTTTGTCAGATTCTGAAAAGTAATCGGTCTGCAAGTTAAATCTTGATCCTGCCAACAAAATTCTAGCCAGTTTACCGCATCTATCCGCAGTTTTGATGGAAACTAACCTTACGTGGGTGCAACAAAGTTTTTAAAGTCAACTATCTCTGGCAAAAATTTCTAACGATTAAGTAATGACTGATTACTTACCATATCTTTAATTCCATTTTCTCTCAAGGATCTTCTCAAACGTATCACGTTTTGAATGTTGTCATCAACAGCGATCACATTGATTCCCAGCTTCGATGCCATGAGAGTATAGCTTCCAATGTTTGCTCCAATATCGAGTAAGCCTTGTTTTGTATCTTTCATTAATGTATTTCCCATCGCCGTCATTAAATGAGGCTTCCAATAGCCAGTTCTCTCAATTTCTTCAGTTATTACATCTTTTGTATTATGTCCATAGATAATCATAGGTCCAGCTTCAGTTTTCAGAGTATATCGATTGAACGATTCATTTATCAGAGGGTTCGTATATTTCATCAATCGACTATTGCGAATCTTCGTTAGATCAGTTACCTTCAAAGGATTTTCTTTTGTCCCTTTCTTCCAGACGAAGTCTGGTGGCCATCTTCCATAATGACCTCGTAAAGGAACAGATGAGAAAATGTGAGGAAATGCTAAGTAACCTCTGCTTTTCATCAGATCATAGATTCTTCCCATGCATAGAAATCTATATACTGAGCTAAAGATTATCAAAGGGATATCAACAGCCTCAAAAAGCTTGTCACTTTCAATGAACATACTAACACAATGCTGATGCTCAAAATTAACTCTCAGCACTGCTCGTTTAAATTGAATTACTTCCAGCAGATCGTCAGCAGATATTAATGCACTTCGAGAGTTTCTTGAAAGTCCAGCATGTTTTTTTGCATCAATATTACCACCATTTACGAGAGTCACTCGTTTAGAAAGATCATTGACTCTGACCGCTTGTGCAACTCTCTTTAGATTTTGAGGATCAAATTCGACTGCAATGACATTTCTTCCCAAAGCTGCAACATAGAGCGCGTAGACTCCAAGATATGTGCCAATGTCGATAAACTGTAACAAAGGATCATTGTCCATATACTTAGATAACGGTTGGAGGATGCGATCTGTTACAAAATTAGTGACAATAGTTCGAGAAATGTAATCAGCATATTTGTCACGGAGAAAAATTTTAATTGGCTTGCCGAAGTCATTTTGAAGGTCTGCAGACAGAAATTTTGCATCCTTGTACTTGATAATCGGATAAATATGAAGCTTAGAACTGCGTGATCCATTTGTTTGTGAGGCACTTTTCTTGTCATCCTTTGATTCATTGGATGGTGAGGTTCTCTTCTTTTCATCATTTGATTCATCAATTGGTGAGACTCTTTTCTTTTTATACCTTAATTCTTTAGTTGATGAGTCTATTTTCTTTTCATCTTTTGATTCTTTAGTTGATGAGGCTCTTTTCTTGTCGTCCTTTGATTCATTGTTTGGTGAGGCTCCCTTCTTGTCGTCCTTTGATTCTTTAGTTGATGGGGCTCTTTTCTTTCCATCCTTTGATCTGTTGGTTGGCGAGGTATTTCCTTTAAGATAAACTGCTCCAGATGATAACAATATTGATGATGCTTTCCGATCAGTGGTGATTGATTGATGGAGCTTTCTATTGGAAATTGAAGAACTTTGGCCACCATGATATAAATAATTCGATGGTCCATGTTGCAGATATCGTGTACGCCATAACATCAACGCTAAGACAGTTGACATAATCACGAAAAATGTCACACTTCGCGGTTTCATCATGGGAAAATCCTGAAATCAAAATAAACGAATGTAGTTGTGCCTGCAAGCTCTGCATAAATCAATTTACTGCTGTACGATGTCAACCTTAAATGTGGAGAGAATTACTTTCGAGAGTAAGTAAAAAATGCAATGCAGAATTATTTTTCAATTTCCTGACATCCCGGTATTTGTTCTGTGAAATTCTACTGCTATTTACCCATTATTCTGCGATGCACAACTTCATTGCGTCTGCAGTAGAAGTTATTTTATCGAAATGTCTATAAATGTCTGTACGTAAGTAGAATGATTGAATAATGAGTTGCATTCTTAGTTGAAAAATGCGAACAGACCTGAATATCTACCATCATTTAATCCAATATCAGGAATCATTAGCGGGCTGGCTCACAAAACTAACTCAGGCGACTTGTCAGTAGTGTGGTTAAAGTGATATCTATTGAATGCCCGTCGAAATTTCACTAATTTGCTAATTGCAAATCTCATGCATGTACGTGTAAAAGTGAGTGCAATTGCCAGGAGCCTATTGCATAAAATCCTGAGTTTATGAGTATTCGATACTCTTATAAGAATTTAGTTGCATGGTGTGAGATGAGTGGCTGTTGGTGAGAATCATAGCATTCGATTGAATAAAATATTTTCCATTATTGGAATTTCCGTTGATTTCCAACCATTCTCAGTTTTTCTGAGAAGGTAGAGAAAGTTAGAGATGTGATTCTTATGAAAGATGAGATCCTTCATATTCTAGCATCTGATTCATACTTCTATTGTCCGATATTTATCTTTTATTGCTCGAGCATACAGGAGAGTGGTTTGTGCAGTCACTGCTGCTTAATTACGCAAGTTATATACGAGCATGGAAGGCAATTTCGAAGACGAAACCACTATATCATTGATTCACTATCGATCCGAGTACGAATCTGCAATCAGATTTCAGAAATATGTAGTCGTTGAATTGGAATGCGAATTAAAAACGTACAGCAGGTTGAATTGCGAAGTTAGCAAGACCAAGCCGAAACATCTACGCAAAGATAAATTTTAGCAGTCAAAGCAAACTTTTCAATCGCAGTACTAATCAAAATAGTTTCATCGACACAGTAAAGCTCTATTTTGACAAATTTAGTGAAGCCAAAGTTACAGGGGGAGTTGCCTTTTCCTGGGGGGAAGCATCTTTAGTCCGGCACACCAACTCCTCTTCCTGTCAAGCCGGATCAAAGAAAGCACGAAATCAGATGCAGATTGAAATTTTCGGTAATAACATTTGATTGTATTATATATGATTAAGTGAGAATTGCTAAGTCTAGACCTATTATTTCTCCACATGGAATGTCTTACTACACGCACAAGTCGCATAGCTCTAGTAATGTGATTTGAGATTGACATAAGTCTTACAGGAGGTTGATAAAAATATTTTCTTTAAAATATAGGTGAATTTTTGCTATAAATAATCTTCATTTTTGTAAATATCGACCGAAAGGCGATTGAGCTTCGAAGTCAGAGTCCATTCTTTACGACTCCGACTCTAGGCATGGAATATTTTAGCACTCGGACGAAATGCAGCAATACTATCTCTGTTTTTATTGCCGATCAGTAAATCAATTTTTAAGAGAAAATCTAGAAAATAATTTTTCCAGCGTTTCGAGCTTCAAACTCATCGACTGGAGAAATGCAGTAGGTTTTCCATGCAGAGCTGGAAGCGGTGCCAGGTCTTGGGCGGGCCTGGCCGACACGGGTCCGGGCCTGAGAAATTCTGTAAGCACCCTGGCCGGGGATATCTAGTGCCCGGGCCGATATTTATTTTGTCTGAAATTAGAAAAATCTTCTTCATCTGATCATTCAAATTCTCTGAATCAATTTTTAAGATAGCTTATCAACGTGGCTTTCAAGCAACAAATAAAAATTCCGGCATGCGACGGAATAGTCATAAATATGCTTTCTCGACCAGAAACTACAATCGATAGACGATTAGCAAGTGATATTTCTCTGGACTTTTAGTCGAAAGAGGTGATTGAATGTTTCGTTCAACTTTTTATTTAATGACTTCCTTTTTCCAATAGACTACTGCATATGTCCTCGGTACTTTCGTTTTCCTCGCTTTAATAAACCTTACAACAGTGATAGCTATCGACAGATGAAATAAGATCCAATTAATTTGGAACAGACAAATAAATGAAAATACTCTGTGTTGAATGTCTAAAAAGATTCACCTTACTGCTCAGCAGTTATCAATTTGCTTGCAGACGGTACGCCCTACAGCATACGATTATATAATCAACAATTATACTTTTAGAATGATTCTTAAGACGATTACACTCAATAACGTAACTGATATTTTCATTAAGGATAGTTAAGTGCGCAAAACTATAAATTTTGTCAGCCGGGCCCAGATACAAATTCATCCGGGCCGGTCCCGGGCCTAATATTTTGGGATCGATGCGGCAGGACCGGGTCTGGGCCGAAAAAAGCGGCCCGGTTCCAGCGCTGGTTCCATGTGATGCCGAGCACTAAACAAGGCCCAGGATGATATGAAACTTTAAATCGAAAATGTTGCAATGTCAATTTCGATTTTAAAGAACTGATGCCACAAGATTTTACATATTCTTTCTTTACTCAGCCCTTCCCGATCCAAGGTAGCCTTCACACACTCGCAACTCTCATCAGGTTAGCGTGAGTATAACCTCTAGTAAGAGCAGTGGTAACTTTCGAAGCGGACAGACTCGAAACTTCAACCCTCTCCGTTTCTGTGCAGAAGCGAGACCCTTAACTAACTGAGCTATCCCACCACCTGGTTAAACTTCAGGAAGCAACTACACTTAATGAAGAGATTAGTGCAAGAGACTAGAGCACATTTTCAAAGTGATGGGCCTTCATTGGGTCACCAATACTATATTTTAACCTCCGTTGACGAAGTAAGTATCTGAGATGGTGAATGCTCTGTCAAGGGCCTGCACGCGCTCATGCTTACGATTTGATCGTTGGTTGAACTTTGGTGATGCAATCCATTTCTGACACTTACATTCTTAGGACATCATTTGACTTTCAATTACTTCGATGTAGAATAAATCTATGCTGGTATAGCCTAATTGTAATCAGCGTGATTCTGACGTCCATGGTCTGAAAGCGCACTTATACGTGTATTATCTTATAGTAACTTGCGCATCTTGTAGCTACATGCATATTTATAGGCTAGCATTTTTGTTGCTGTACTCGCTGTAGTGGACGTGAAAGGACTGATAGATCCATTGTAGACATTATATTGCAAAACTTAGAATGAATTTGAAGCCCATTGCTACTACTTTTGATAATTGGGTTCAGTCAGACTGCTGTCCTATATTTGCATTGATGTGTTTGTTGTTATCATGTTTTAATTGTTTTCTTTGCTTGAGAATAAATGATTTTGACTGGCAATGCTATTTTTATTCAAATTATCTCAACTTCTAAGACTACTGTCGCTTATATAGTTCATATTCAATCTGCAAGAGTTCACTAATGTTTTGTCGGATTTGGTCGACTAAAAGATCAAATTTCAGACCTATTTTGAAAAGTACTCTCCTTTGAAGATCTGGATTTTGCCATCTATTGCAGACATATTATGTGATCAACATTTTTATGTATGAAGGTGATTTGTTGCCAAAATTCAGTTAAATATCAACATTGCCGAATCCGCATGCTGGCTATGATAATGAACTCTGATGAATCAACATCGCAAGACAAACAGGACTCATCAGATTCCATGAACAGTCATATACATGGATAATAAGCAAAAGAAAAACTCCACGAGTTCATTAATAGGTTAAACAATAATTGAAAGAAAAGCGAACTGCGTCCCCCCAAGACGCCTCCCCTAACAAATTTACATGTGTGCTGAAATAGTATCGGACATTTATACAGAAAGGGAACATGACTCACGAAGACACCTATTGACAACGACGGATAACATCAACACAAAAGCTATCGTAATTGCTCCGTCACGGCGGCAATTAATGCTCACCCGTTACCCGCCATCACCCAGTGTTGTGACGTTCAATTTTTCCACTTTAAAACGTACTCGGTTTAAGTTTTCTCTGTAAATTTTAGAAAGTGTCTGTAACAGTCATGAAGTCACCTTTGTGTGTTCAGAAAGACTTTCTTTTCAATTTACAGCTTTTTGATTTTCCCTCAATAGCTTGTTACTTTTCTCCTCATTTCGATTTACTATGGTTTATGTTATAGAGCAAGTATAGGTAAAAAATAATTCTAACTCAGTATTAATTAAATTCAAAATGTGTATGCAGTCTGCATTTTATTAAAAGAACTCTCCTACGTTGCTACATAGATAAAAGAGCTGATCATAGAAAACGGAGCACCTAAAATTCGCTGAGTGCCAATCGATTATCATGGCCTCCAGTCGTTTCGTACAACAACGTGCTATAAATCATTCGAGAGCTTGCATTCTCATCTTTGAAATGAGCTATGATAGACTTGCGTCCGTTTTTGTATTTGCTGAGAAGTGTTCAAAATATGAAAATCAATCAATTTACAAATTACAATTAGTCAATAAGAAAACATCTGAGTATGATAATTATTTAGGCAAGAGGAGAAAGACAATTTTCTGATTTCTCTTTTGACATACTGGTCATCAAATTCGATGAACAAATAAAAAATTGATGATATCGTGAAGCTTTCACAAAACCATAACTTTTTTGGTTGAAAATGTTATGTTCTCACTTTTTCATCAAAAATATTAGTGCTTGGCATGTTCAGAATCCTTAAGTTGTAAGGATTTCGAATATGAAAGTTACATTCATATAAGTTCAATAGTTCTTTTTCAAACATCTTCAATATTTTTTTCTCATTTCCGCAAAAGTAAACAAACACCATGTAAGGTGAACGAAGGTTCAAAACAAGACAATTGGCGCAGTCATGTCTTTGTTCTCTCATAGCAGCTGCCGATTGCTTACCTTCATTGTTTGTGTACTTTGAAAACTAGGGCCGCATTCATTTTATAAACTTTTTATTGATACAGACACGACATGCTTCGACAGCTTTAAACTTGTTAAGTTGACAAGCTCGAAAATTGAGACAAGAGACAGAAAAAGTTTTCCATTTTCTGTGTCAAGTTTTACATTATAAAGCTGCATTGAAATACCCCTGATAATCAAAACAGTTTATTTTTAATGAAGCTTCCTATTATCAAATTTTCATTCTTCTTGATATCTTATAAGTTTCATACTGCTTAAATTTTAAGATCTCATGGATCAAATATAGAATGTAAACATGTGAATAATTTGCAGAAATTTGAAACCTGTTTAAAAATTGATCAAAGATTTTTTTGGACATCGTGAACATAAACTTTGAGAAAACTGAATCTTCTGACCTCAGAATTTTCAGTTTATGCTGATAGTTTTTGTGTTGACACTCTACCTGCTATATGGCTTATGCATTTTTCCTTACCTCCCTCCTTTGATCCATCCTGGTTGGTTTTGCGTCACTTTGATTGCTATGGGCTAGTGCTTCTACGGTACCAATATCTAGGTTTCTTCGTGAGTCAAATTCACATTGTGAAGAGGTAGATCGCTTCTCTTATCATTTTCATATACATATAAATATGAATTTTTCTCTTATTCTTGCAACTGATCTTTACAGGACTCATCTGAGCTCAGCAAATGACTGAACGCGTTAACGGCTGTGTTGTTATTGTCGACTATTGTAATTCCTGTTAGGCAGTTTTGCTGACTTAAGTAGCGTCATTTTCAAGCAAAATAGAGTAGTGTGGCGTGCTAAAGTGAACTCACCTTTGCTCTTTGCTGCCCGGCCTCAACGAGTATTTGATATTGGAAGATAGCGACGAGAATTTGCAAGATAAGAGATATTATGTACAATGTGTCTTAGCTATCTCCAGAAATTGAAGCTAAGAGCCATTGAATAGTTATAATCATCTTACCTTTTTCGTTAGGCTTGTCATGCTTGAGTGAAGTACAATGGTATGGACAGACCAAGTCTTAAAAAGTAAGAAACCGTGGATTTTGTATCATTGTCATCTCAATTCTTTCATCAGTTACATCCATTGAAAACTGTCTGAACATTTATTGTGATGCATCATCCGGTCTACACAAGTAGTCGCTGTCTTTAAATAAACAATGATACTGCGTGTTAACCTTTCCGTTCTCAGCATGAATTTCACGTACCGGTACAGGCCCCAGAGATAGTGAAAATCAAGTGTGTGAGGTCAGCGCAACCAGTGACCGCAACCATTTCTATTACGACTGTACCACTCCTAAAAATTTGTCATCTCAATTACACAGAATTTCGAGATTTGTCGGCTTCGGATCGGTTTTTTGCTCAATTGATGCGACTGAAATAGAAAAACATTTTTATATAACTTCGACAATATCTATCGCTCAAGTCATGAAGTCTGTCCATGTGTGTAGAGTATAGCTGAAGCAGTGTGATAGCAGTTTTTGAGCGTCTGTTAATTTCGACTATTTTGATCGAACAAGCAAACATGATCGAGATGAAATATTGCAAAAAAGTCTGAATTTTCATATATACAGCAAGAGTTGGTGGAGTCGGACAATCGTTGTGTGGAAAGCACAGCGATCGGCGTTTACTTTTGGTCTTAATTCCCAGTCTCTCAGATGTATTTTACATTGGTGCTTGACCCGCCTTGCTATAATTCGAGCTTGTACCACTGATTATTCAAGAAGTCTATTTTAGACAAGAAAAAGAGTAAGAGATCCATTTTTACGGTGATGAATCAATTAATTTGATTCTGTGATGCTACACACTACTAGTGTGTCATTCTTGATTGGTTTTGTCCTCTATCAGGAGAGCATGCATCCATTAACAGATAAAATGTCAATTGCTGAAAAAAAACAACGTCAAATGTTGCCTTAAAACTTTATTAAAAGTATTGCACAAAATAGAGTTAAAAGAACCCGGTAAAACTAGATGCTATTCAACTAAAGCAAGGAATTTAGGGACGTTCATGTACATTTAGGTAGATAAACATGAATCCAACGCCATTGAATGTGTTATTACATCAAATAAGTGTGCTGGAAAATTGTACACAATAGCCGAAGTTGTAAAAAATTCGAAACCGTCTCTTTCTGACTTTTTCTCGGTCGGCTTCGATTTGGTTAATCGCCGGGCATTACTAAGTGCCTCATACTCAGTTTCACGAAATTCGGCTTTCTTTAGCCAGAAGACATCGTTCAACTTTCAAATTGGTTGCGCTGTCAAGTTAAACAATTAATTCTTCCGAAACTCATAATAGCAGCATGCATATGTCATTCATTATTGTAAGATACAAATATCCATCTCTAATTATGTGATACACACAAAAAGGTGGAAGAATTTTCAATCGCAACTTAATTTCCGTTTAATCAGGATTGGCAAATTTTCATTCTTTTTGATATGCAATGTGTTTTATATTTGGTAGGCCTAACATAGAGTAAGTATATTAGGTAGTGGTAACTCAGCATTTATTGAATCCCCAATGTGTATACAGTTTCGATTTCATTAAATGAGTCGAGACCAGGTCGAGACACAGTACCACCTATCAGATATGCAGTTTTAAACTTTTGGAAACGAATTTGACTGATGATGTTAGCAATACACTATAAGGAATAGCATGAGGAATAGTATTCGACAAATCCTCCATGCCATGACAACTGGGAGATGCCATGTCATTACTAAAAGCTCAGCTTTATTATAATAAGGTTATCTTCTTAAGCGTGATCATATCACAAACTGCCACTGAATGAGCAAAACATCGTAATCAAAGAAACAGATCATGATGAACTTTAAAAGATGTAAATGGGTACACATTAGTATTCGGATTCGAAAAATGACGCCTTGTGAATCACAAAAGCATGCATCTGAAAATTGAATTAAAACCATGACATTTCAGCCAAGAAGCTCTCAATAAGATCTCAACTTTTCCTTGAAGATTAGCAGGGACTGAGCTTATGAAATTTCATTGATCATCATCTTAATTTCCGCTTAATTAAGATGCTTGTTAGCAAGTATTCGCTTCTTTTGATATCCAACTTGCTTCATACTACTAATAAAACGGCTTCATCTCGGTAGTATATAAACGTAGGAAAATTTGGCCTTTTAAAAACTGTTCAAATAATTGTTTGGAACGCAGAAACGCTATCTCCGCAAAAAACTGAATCCTTTCATATAAAAATTTCAGTGTACATACAAATGCTTTTTTGAATCGATACTTTACCTATGTATATACTATAATTACTCTATGATCCCTACTTAAACATGGAAATCTCATGCATCGAGCATGCAGATAGTATGTAGACACAGGAAAAATAATTTGTAAAAAATTCGTTTTTTAAAAAATTGATGAAATATTTTCTAGACCTCGAAACACAGTCTCCGTGTAAAACTGCATCTTTTCATCATAGAGTGAGTAGGTAAAGTATCAACTCAAAAAATGCTACCTTGCGGTTAAAACGCTTGTCTAAAAGGATTCAGTTTTTTCTGGAGATATGTTGCTGCTGACTGACAATTACTTTTCATAAAAATGTCCTTTAAAATGTGCTCTATTAGAGCCGTGTCAAATAATTGAGAAAACTACTGAGAAAATTAATGGGAGCTTATTCTGAAACTTTGTGATTATGAAAAAACACAGAGTAAGAATATAGTAAGCATACTCTATGGAAAAAACTGCGATAACCTTAGGGAATTATCTATAAACAGATGTGCACTTTCAAGCTCCGATTACAGCTGCACCACGTTCAGCACAAAAAGCTTCTCATCCTCATGTCCGAATTAGAAGCTGCAATACGGATAAACGGATAAGTGCACTTCCATTTCGTTTGCTCACCTCTGAAAATTTCTCTTGGCTGAGCTTGTAATATATCTAATGCACATATCTAGTGCTTTAATATCATATAGTGTCGAATTTCTATGGCTACCTCCATCGATAATCAAACTAGTATCTCTCCTCGGTAATCATGACTCGAAGAAAGAAACTATTTTCATTTTGTGTGGCAGAGAAAAGATATCTCTCATGCAAACTGCCGGGAGGAAAATCAACTTTTCATTTCCACGGGATCAGAAGGTTAACTTTCCGTCCCTCAGTTAACTTTTTCCTATGCAAAATCCTATAAAGGACAAATCATAGAAGTCTATAAGTTATACAGCCCGAGCCATGGATTCTATCTGACCATGCCCGAGCGCAGCGAGAGATGGACAGATAGCTAAGGGAGGAAATGTTTATTTCCTCTCGAAAGAATGTAGCTTTTCATTTTGTGACTTTTAGATGTCTATTTGTTCATTATGAAATTGATGGCTATACCGCGAAATCTATGAATAAGCTAATGCTGGGACTACTTCGATATCTTGGTAGTCTCTGGCTAATGATAACTTGTTTACAGACTTCTATAATTTTTTGCACAGAAGCTTACCCAAGAAAAGGTAGCTTTGTGATCCCGTGGGACTGAAAAGTTGATCTTTCCTCCCGGCAGTTTACATAGAAGAGATATCTTTTCACTACCATAGTAAATGAAAATTTCATGTCAATTTCTCCGCAGCAGCCTCATCTCACATTTGGTAATTCGCAACCATAGAAATGGATAATAGTACACTAGAATGGAAGTTTGATATCTTGCCTATGTTCAATGATGGCACATGGAAAACTCTATGGTTTGTACATACGAGCATATCAGCTTAGATCTAAAACATTGCATCATAGTCAAACTATTTGCCAATTTGGTTGTGGAAGTTGTTGACAGCAAATGGCAGGATTTTCATGAAGAGAATTTTAAGTGAGATGGCAGTATTGTTTCATGTAAATTATTAGCCTACTATTCTATGGATTAGTATACTGTGTCTATTTGTAGCAGTCATTGACAACCATTTTCCAATTTTTCAATGCTGGATTGCGAATCAAAAATTGGTTCAGAGTCATAAGCGAAAGTGATCGCTGTACTGGTTGTAAGAATATCTCAAGATTTCAAAGATAAAAATTCTAATTATTGGATAATTTCTCATTTTAGCGGTTAAGAAACCGAGAACTTTCTGGAATAAACACATTGAAAGCTGCTTTACCAACAGTCATTTCTCAGATAAATGAAATGTCGCTGGATCCTTTCAATTAATCACGAAATGACTTATGTGATACAGTGTGATGATATTTTGGAAGCTCATATTCGAAAGCATGCAAAGGTTTTGAAATTGTTCAAATATATTGAACAGGGGAATCCTTCAAAGTAAAATGAATACTCTGAGATTTCTTGGCCTCTGATTTCAAGTTGGAGCAATGCATGCTCTGTAAATCGACATTACAAGTTGCGTATGTGTCTGATTACACTCTTGATTGATTATAGGAGCGATATTTCAAAATGATGAACGTACAGAACGTTTTACAGGATTTCCTTCTTTGTCATCCTGTCACTGCAGTATTTTGTAAATTTACTATTGCTTTTGTGTACATAATCTTTGGACTGGGGGCAACAATCCAGATCACAATTCGACTTGATAATTAAAAATGCCAACCAGAAAACAAGAAAGCCAGCTCGCAAAATTTGCTTTTTGCCCCAACTAAGTTCCCCCGGAGTGTGCCATAATTTTCATGCAATTTCCATTCTAGGACTTTCTATGGTATTATTAATTTCTATGTTCGCAACAGTTCATTCGATAGAACTGCTACTCTTCCTAATCCATGATATACTAGCTCCATGCTTTTACTAGCAGGTATCATAATTAAGCGGAAATTATGCTGATGATTAAGGAAATGTCATAAACCGCATTGTAATGCAACTAGTCTTCATGGAAAAGATGAGGTTTGAAATTTCAAGTTTTTAATTCAAGTTTCATCGGCATGGTTTCATGATTCACTTAATTTATGTTTCATTTCTTGAATATGAGTAATGTGGACCCATTTACATCATTTAACACTAGAAGGACCGACCGGTCATTTTTGACCGCTGCTTAACTACGAAGTGTTATAGCTTCTATGAAATTCCTTATTTCGACTTAGTTTTTCTTGACTTTTCTTGAATATGTAGAGACTTCACATCAGTCGGATCAAAATCTGATTCGACCTATTACTTTCTTTGTTTTATGTATGTCTACCTACAAGGAGCGGACCGGTCAAAAATGACCGCTTATTAATATCGCTTAGAATTATTTGTACTTTGAATTCAATTTTCGAATAGAAATTGGAATAAGCGTGTAGTGTCAAACCAGATTGCTGCATTGTTAAAAGTGAGTGAAATGTATCGCATGAGCAATGATTTTCACATGGAAAAGTCAACCATGGGCCACGCATAATTTATTATGCCTTTGACTTCTATTTTGTTGCAGATGAACCATGGCGATTCATTTCCAAAAATCCCTCATGCTCACAATTTCATGATAATTCAATACAAATGTGCAGAAACACGTACTGAATATCATTTCTTGCACATATTCCTTTGGTATACCAACAATCAACATTGATTGATGTCTTCAAACAAGCAGCCAAGATCCATGGAGAGGAGATGATGAATAAGGTCATAGAATTCATTACTCAGTGACTGTGTAGATATCATGACTGTTTCATTAGCAACCATATGGCTAAAGATGATCGAAGCAATGAGCGGCCAAGAAGGCTCATTGCTAATCAGATACCGACTGAGTTGCAAAGAATCGATTGGAATGATTATAATGCCGACGAAGACATACAAAATAGTGACTAGCATGCAGACTACTCTGACCGTGACCGTACAAGTGATCACGAAACAACTGAACTTCTGTAGCATCACGTTCAAGGACTTAGTGGATATTTGTTCTTGTGATTTCGAACATAAACAAGTGCTTGCAAGGAAAAGCTTTCGGCAGTGATCGGATCCAGCGTCGTGCGTTTATCAAGAATTTGATTAGCATCCAAAAAAGGATTCCTGAAACGATTAAATGTTGCAACACTGCAGAATGTGGAGTTGTTGTTTTCGACTAGATGTCGAGATACCATTCATGCAAAGCTGTTTGCCAATGGTGGTGTTTTTCAACCTCATTGATATGGCGGGAATAAAATCATCGATACTATTTCGAATGACAGCTACATACGATTGATCACTGCGACAGCATATACGGCTTGTATTTCATGACAATGTCCACGCAGAGACAAAGCAGAAGTGGGCCTACCGCAAACTCATTGCAGTCGTTCAAGAAATTTATATATTGTTCAATTTTTCAGCCAATTCTTTACAAGTCGATTGAATGTTCAAAAGAAGGTTTTCATGCAAACTAGCTAACTTCTGTGGTAGTTCACTTTGATGGAATCTTTCTAATCATCGAACTATCATTATTTTTTCAATTTCTTGTAATCACATCATCATACATGTACATGATGATAGTATGTACATCTCATATTATGCAACACAGGCTTAGATGTGATGTTATGGCACCGGACATAATGGGCAATGACTAATATAATAGCTGATGCAGTAATATAAGTGAATATTTATAATTGAATGGATGAAAATAGTTTAATTAGCTACTTAAGATATGCCGGTCAATTTTGACCGCTTTGGTCCTTCTAGGTAGTGAAATTTCTTGGTCCTTCTAGTGTTAAAGCATAGAGTATATTTATTACGTAGGGTAGCAACCAGGCTTGCCGTGGGAATGGGAATTCCCATGGTAATTCCCATCCCATGGGAATTCCCATGAGATAGGAATCTTGCTTCAGGTCATGGGAATCCCATGGGAAATAAATAAAAAAAATTTTGATCACCAAAATAAGATAAATTTAAATCTTATTTGAAAGTATCAACTCTTTTTTGGTTTGCAAAGGTTGTGAGAAAGCGAGAATGCAGGCTGTAGTTGAACTCATCTTACTGGATGACTAGGCGAAGCCGCTCATGAATGACGCACAGATTGAAGTGAAAATACAACATTTATGCATGTACATTGTACAGGTGTGTCTACAGTAAGCAGGCTGTCCTTGTCTGAAAAAAGCATGATTCTGTCAGGGTGACGAAACACGGGTCGGTAACCATCTTTTCTTGGCTTATCAATCTTATAAGAAGACCAATATCGGTATTGAATGAGAGAGAGAACCTGGATTATGTAATTATCTGTTGAGGCTGTCTGTCAATTCGCATCGTCAACCGACGGGAGGAGAATCAGTATCGATGTCAGTGACCGACCGATTCTCTCGCCCCGTGCGCTGCATGATCAATTTCACTTACGCAACTTTTGACAATTCAAGTGAGGGAATGTGAGCTCGCAAAACATTCTTTTCACCTGATTGACGCTTGGCGATGATTCATTAGGCTGCAGACCGAAGAGGATCCGAGCTATATGATGTAATTATAATCGTCTGCAACTTCAGTTCCCACTCTGAGGCAGGTCGTCGCTGCGATGTCTTCGAACAAGTTCTTCGAAGTAGACAAAAAACTCTGCAGCAGCACATTTCTGCTGCTCGTGTATCTTTTGTTCCGCCACCGAAGTCATTAACCAGTGGTAGTGCCAATCTTGATTCGAGGATAAAGGCCGTGCAAGTGGACATCACCGGTTGCCGAGAGCTCAGAAGACGACAAGAAACCATTGTTGGCCCCTTTCCTTTATTGTGATGCCTGTAAGAAATTGTTTCTTTGGTTTAAGAAGACAAGAGGACAGTGGGTCAACCAGAGTGAGGTCAGTGCAATAAAGCGCCATCTCGACAAAAACTGCGCACCGGCGACGTCGACGTCCAATCAACTCACTATTCACCGAAGTTTTCAGTGTGCTCCATCAACAAGCAAGCCTCCTCTTCCGAAAGAAGCAAAAGAACTATGGCAGCAGCATGTAGTGAAGCTTGTTTGTGCCCATCCGACTGTGTCCATCAACGCCATGGCTCAAATTGCATCTTCTTGCGCAAACTTCGCTTCTTCGGTAACGCACAGAAACAAAAAGATCAATGACTATTCCATCGGACGAACTTACATTTCATCGGGGTTAATGACTGAGGGAGAGCAATCCCATGCGAAGTTGCAACATCATTTTAGAAACGGTCTCAACGATCCGGATGCTGGTGTATCATGCATGATTGATTTTTGGTCTGGAAGAAATGAACATCGACTTTCTTATTTTGCTATTGTTGCTTGTGGACTCGATAAAGATTGGCGTTGGTTCAGTTATCCACTTAAGATTTGTGATTTGGAGATGTACCACACGACGCTTCGTTCACTTTCAAAATTCTCGAAGAATGCATTAAGTCACCGGATGATTAAAAACAGGGTGAGCTCTCTCAACCCATCTTTATAGTTAGTGACAACGAACCGAAAATGGTCGCAGCGTTCGACGGCCGTTATCCAACGACGCTGAACTTGGGTGGTAGAATTGGTTGTACCGAACATGCCTTGTCGACTTATGTCAAAGACGTTTTCGAGAAGTCTCCACCAGAATTACTAAGTGGCATGCTGTCTAATCTGACTTCTGTGGAATCTTTCTATAATGTACGCGACCAAAATGCGAAGCGACTGAAGCGTGCTATTCCTGATAAAAGCACGACTCGCCCATGGCGCTTTCAACATTCTCGACTTCGATCTGCGGTGGACAACTACACTGTATTTCTGTCAGAAGAAGACTGTCATGTATCTGACAATTTGCCACCTTTACCTTCACTGAAATCTCTGTTGGATATTATGGAAGCCGTCAAGTGCTTCTATGACAGAGTTGAGGTTGATGAGCCAACTTCTAATCTATCTTACCTGAACTATCTTACTTTGGATATTCACTTGTTCCAAATGCACATTAGTGAAGAAGTGCCTGCCATCGCTCGGGAGACTTGCTGCCTTCTACGAAACCAGATGAGAAAGAAGCTGTGACCATATTGTGGTTCATCATTTGCAAAAGCGGCTTGTTATTTGTCAGGCATTGATGTCTACAACACAGCTTTGGATATGGTGAAAACTCTTAGATATCCCAGCAAAAAGACCCGAGAATTGCAGGTGTTCATGAATGAATGGGAGCAGGAGATGCAAGGATTCAAATCGAGTGTTGTGAACTATTTGAATCAGCTGCTTGATTCAATGCATATATCTGATATCCCCACGGACAAAGTCAGTGATAACCAGGAACGTGAGCCCTCGACATCCAGCGATCCGTTTGAGACATTGTTTGCTCCACGCCCAAAGCGCATGAAGACTTCGCTTCATGAACAACTTGAAACAGAAATGTTGCTTTTTGAGACCATTCGTGTGGCCTCCAGACATCCGACCAAGGATTTTTGGAAAGAGAAAGGACCACAAATGAGACTTTTGTCAAAGTGTGCAAAAATTCTTTTTTCCACCCCAGTGTCATCGGCTTCTGTAGAAAAACTATTCAGTGAGGCGGGGATTCTCTTATCAAAGCTTCGAAAAAGGCTCAAGCCTGACAAGCTCAGCGCTATGATTTACACAAAATATGCTTGTAAGTTAGAGACTGTATTATAATTCAGTTCCTAGGTTTGCATGAACATTTGTTATTCATTCGATATATTTCATAACAACGTTTGTTAATCCATTGACATTTTTCTAGTGCATCGGCTATTCTCTAGATTTTCATACCCGTAGAGACGTTTGTTAATCCATTGATATTTTTCTAGAGCATCAGCTATTCTCTTGATAGCCTTAATTGCCGCATGGTAGCGTTTTGCGTTTGTTAATCCATTGATATTTTACTTCAGTATCTGCTATTCTCATGATTGTTTTTATACCCGCATTTTGTTTGTTAATCCATTGATATTTTCTTGAGTATTTGCTTTTGCCTTGATGGTTTTCAAAGTGACGCTTGTCAATCCATCGATGGTCTTCATTCGGCATCACGCGGGTCTCAAAGTAACGGTTGTTAGTCCATTGATAATTTGTTGAAGATCTGCTATTCTTAGATTGTAGTACTGTCATTCGTAGGCCTTTATACATAATAGGGCCTACATTGGAGAGTTTTTATAATATGTAGCTTTCATCAATCCATTGATATTTTTTAATGTTTGATGCATTTTTAGCAGCAACGTTTGTCAATCCTTGGACAAATTTTCAATGAACGTTTGTTTCTCGAATATAAATTTGTCTTTTTGCATTTGTGGCTTTATCATTAAAGTTAGATAGAATTGGAATTACACCGTACCTAAATACATGGGATGCGAGCGAGCGTGTTATCACATATTCATAAATCAGTAGTTGTTTTCTGTTGATAAGTCATAGAAATATGCGTAGGCGAAGTATTGACTTCATTGCTTGTATACAGGCACTGTACTTGTATTGTAAACTTAAATATGATATTACGATGAGCTAGAAGTTTGCCATGTTCATCACAAGTACGGCACCGCATGAAGTGAATAAGAGTGAATAGACATGCGAATATGTATATGTATAGGCCTATATGTAATCGAAGACTATTTCGATGAAGTCGTCTTTATTGATTGACTAATCCCTGAAACAAAATGATAGATATTTTTGATAATTAGTAAAAACTTGCAATTTTTGGAAATTACAAAATAAGATAGATTGATATGCCAATGCTTTTTCATCCAAAAGATAGGTCAACTAAAAGCGCTTAATCTCATCAGTTCAATTACGAAAATCCGTTAATCGACTTGTAGTCCGAAAGAAGAGAACCATAAACCGTATATAGGAAGAGTAATGAGCCATGGAAATTCTGATGGGAAATACTGAAAAATCCCGTGGGAATGGGAATTCCCATGGGATTCCCATCAAAAATCCCGTGGGAATGGGATGGGAATGGGAATTCAAAATCAATTCCCACGGCAAGCCTGGTAGCAACTCAGTATTATAATCATATCCTAAATGTGCATGCAGTTTTATTTTACTCAATGAACTCAAATTGAAACCCGGTTCCACATGTGAGATGTGCAAATTTTTTCCCTTTTTGGAGTAATGGAGAAATTTGCAATCGATTTGACTGATCATGATAGCAATACAGACGGAATAATAGTGCTTTGCAAATCCTCCGTGAATGACAAATGAAGGCAATCATTGGAAAGTCAATGCACATTTAAATTAGGAATTCGATGGGTGACAGCTCAATCTTATCAACAAAGGGATTTCATTCTTTAGCGTGATCATATCAGAAACCATCTGTCACAAAAAGAGCAAAATATCACAATCAAAGACAATGATCACAATTAACTTTAAAAGATGCCTTCATTAATTAGACATGACGAATTTATTGAGGTGGACCAAAATTCACAGATCGTATTTGTCGGTTGTCATTGCACGGTCACTAGCTTTGACTTCGATGAATGCACTGAGATGTTTGTAATACAAACATAGTAGCTGGTCTAGAACAATGCATGTGTGTGCTGGGATGAAGCAAGATCTCTCACAAAGCAGAGCAAAGATGGCAATATCAAGCCTTAAAATACTGTTCCATAAATCTCTATTTTGAAGTATCCTGCCTCAGAAGGAATGTGACAATATGAAATTGTGTTTGATGCCCGGAGTGAAACTCCTTTTTTATCTGCTTTTCATGTCTAGTAAATTCTCAGTGAATATCCCTAATGAAAAATGCTTTTCATGTCCATCACATTTTTACAGTAGGACTAATGCAAACATTGCATTAGAAAGATACTTTTGACTAGTCCTACATAGCATGTTTGTTCTATATAGCTTTATAATGCAAATTTCAGTTGAAGACGTTTTGTGAATTGATGTAGCCTATACTATTCCAACCGATGAAATCAAACTAATGTTTTCTGCAGTCAGCAGTGTCAATTATCCGAAATATTGCCATTTGCATCTGAATATTTTGCGTTGCTTTCCATTTTTCTGTGGCGAATGTAGTTTTATTTTTCAGTGATTTGCCGGAAGCCGATGAACTATTGTACTAATTGCTCATTATATTCAAATGCAATCAATACAAAAGTATCTGCAGCTTCAGGCAGGAGCGTCATTCAAGAGACCGGTTACAAACCAAAACAGTCATTTATGTGATATATCAATATCTTGATGATCACATTTCAGAATTTGACTATTTCTTCAGAACAGTTGTTATCCCAGCAAGGATCATCAAATACTGTTATTTATAATAGAAAAAATTTCAAGGCGACACGCTGGTGTAAGAAGAAATGAGGTGTTCGGATGTCAATAAAAATATCTTCAAATTTCACAAGGCATGCTTTCATAATGGGAGGGGGAAATTAGGACGGAAATGATATGTGATGTGCGCATACGGGCCGGGCCCTATACGGCCCATCATGTTTCCAACATGCATTCATGAATCGAAAATTAAAACTGATCAATGAATGCATGTACATGGATAGCAGCAACAAAGATGAGGTATTTTTAGCTTCGAGACAAAGATTACCATATACATGTATGTTCAGTGTGCAAAAGTTGGCAAATGCATTCATATAGGAGCACAATCATATGCCACCCGCATCAATCCCATAGAAAAATGAGTGGTTTACTATACTTTGTTTATTCAGAACCCCGTGGAGCAGGCAATAAAAGCCAAATTATCATTCATTCAATGAGTGGTTTACAGTCGTCTGTTTAGTAACCTAATAATTTGTTAATTTCTTTACCAAATCAACTTCATTCACCATAGAAATGGGTCTTCGTCTGTGCAATTGTCTTCTAAGCGTCTGCGGATAACTATGCAATTTTTCGTTGCTTCATAGTTTTCACAGAGCTGTTCAGTCCTTTCCATTCAATATGTGATAGATATACCATAGCATTCTTCAAATTCCCGAAGGAGAAATAGCAATATATCATGATCCGAATAGACATCTATCAAATATACCATGAAATATGTGATAGATATACCATAGCATTCTTCAAATTCCCGAAGGAGAAATAGCAATCTGCCCGAGCGTAGCGAGGGCAGATTCTATTTTTCCTGAGGGAATTTGAGCAAGAATGTTATGGTATACCTGTTATATATCATGATCCGATATCTGGACTATTTCTACGAGGAAAGTTCTCAGGGAAAGTTCTACGGGAAGGGATGGTTCTTTGATTATATTTCATGGTATATTTGATAGATGTCTATTCGGATCATGATATATTTCAACACTATTCTGTTGTCAATTGTGACATCAAATAAAATTGCTTGTAATATGCGCTGGCTAAAATAAACAAAAAAGGAACATTGTATTTCACTTTCGATGACCATGGAGGTCATAGAAATTATTGAAATGAGTTTGAAATGCATTATTGCCCGGCATTGGAGGGTAGGCTATATAATGCACCATTTCGATTATAAACTATCATGGAAAAGGCATACTGAAATCATATCCAGGCGAGCCTCTTCACAATTGTATGTTTTACGACATGTTAAACCTTACTTTGAGAAAGATGAGCTAGTGTCTATTTACACTGCATGCATCAGAAATCTCTTAGAGTACTGTGCGCCTTTGCTCGTGGGTCTCAATATGACTCAATCTGATATTATGAATAATGTCCAAAGACGTTCTCACCGTATTATCTGTGGGTCAAGCAGATGTGATTGTTCCTCGTTTGTTCCCCTGGACTATCGTCGTATGATAATTGGATGGAGATTATTTCAAAGGATGATTCATGATGATGACCACCCTCTTCATCATTTATTGCTACCAAGACTGACACATTCTCAAAAGTTTCGTCTACCTTTATGCTCAAATTCAATCGTCAGTAGATCATTCGTTTACGTTATGTCTAAACTAGCTAACTGTGGTTTTACTTTATGATCAATCGTCGTCTTAATCGTTCTATCATGTTGAATTTGACTTTCATTGTTTTTTTTCCTTTTTTGTTGTTCGTTATTTGTTTCTTATATGTGTTCTACCTTTGATAAGCAACGTGTATTATGTTATCATAGCCCCACGATTCCCAATATTGGGGCTTCAATGAAATAAACGAATTATTATTATTATTATTATTTCATGACCGCCAAATTCACATAGAATTCTCACCGTACCAGATCATCGTACCGTACTCCAGCTTGAGAATCCATTAATGAATGAATTGTCAAGCTGATATTTCAAATCAATTTATAGATAGAAATCTGAATTTCAAATTTTTTCATATTTGAAAACATTCATAGACTTTCAAACTTTTCATGAATAATCATCTATTGAGACGGCAAACTTTCATAGACTTCAATAAAAGTCAATCAGAGATTTCCTTGACAGATCAGCAATATTCATAGACTTCGCAAGAGTTACATACAATAGCATTATATTGATGACTGTTTCCTTCTGTGTACAGAGATCGGGCCGAGTCTCTTTGATGAGGAGAGTTTCTAGAACGCTCAATTGCAGTCTTCCTCTGCATTTTCGGAGAACTTTGAAGCAAGATCTGGGAGGCTTCGTTGGGACACACTGCAATAGATGTCTTGTAACACCACTAGATGCTCTAATGCGCTTCTCATCATTGATCAGCCATCGTGGGACCGATGTACTTACTCCCGCAAGTACAAGAGAACTCGTAGAGGACGTTAGATTCAGCTTCTGGAGGGAGGCTGTCCTTCAGATTCTGGCACCAAAGAGGCTTAGTCATAGGGATAACTCGCAAGTCAACTGTCGTATACACTGAGGCCACCTCATGACGAAGCTTGCGTTTCAGGTTGTCATGGAAAGTATCACCTTTAAATGGAACTCTCAATGTGACAACCTTCTTCTTCGGTCCAAATAGGGGATCCGTGGTTAGTGACGAGCTGTGTCTGTCGATAAACTGCTGCGGATATCCGTTCTGGTTTAGAGTTCGACGTATGAACTCATTCTCTTGGGGAAGAACAAATGCGTTTCGCCCGAAGAAACAGAGATTTGACAAGCCCGGCTTTATAGGAAAACGGTTCGAAGCTCTTAAAATGAGTGTAGAGTCACACCAGGTCGGTTTACGATGAACTGACAAAGTCAATGCTCCTCCAGTCTCTCGACTCACCAAGACATCGAGGAATGCGAGCCGACGATCCTTTTCCAACTCACACGTGAGTTTTAAGTTTGGATGCAGACCGTTAAGACAACTGAACAGCTTCTCCAAACTATCATCGTTGTATCCAGCGATAAAGATATCGCGCGTAGACATTCGAATGTTTGGAAATAAGGTTCGTAATTTTCTGTTCCAGGTAACCGAGGAAAATGTTGGCGAGGGTAGGACCAAGGGGACTGCCCATCGCGACACCATCAACTTGGTAAAAATATTGTCCGTTAAAAAGGAACTGTACATTGCTTGTCGTCAGCATCAGGAGATCCTTCCTTGTGGAGCTTTGGCAAGCCATACAAACGAGGGACTTTGGATCCACGAGGTTTCACTTTGCTGAATACCCACTCGGTAATGACATTATCATTAACACACTCCTTAAGTAACTTGACAATATCAGCTTCCAACTTTGGTATTGTCACACTGTTTCTCACAGGGCACGAATTTTGTAGGGTCATTGATAACTTGACCCATCTTGTTGACATAGTCACTCTTGTCGAGAATCACGACGCCAGCACCTTTGTCAGGTTTTGTGATAATGATGTCGGGATTTCTCCGCAGATTCTTCAGAGCATCAAGATGATCACGTGAGATCGCCGTGAAATGAGGTTTAGTTGAGGAAACCTTAATTACTCGCCATATTAACCTGTCCACCTTTGAGAGCTGGCAATTTCTCGGGATGGGTAGGAGTCAACTCCCATAAGTGAGACATCGTGATCTCAAACTCGGCATTGACATCTTCGGCGGACCAACTGTTCTGTGGGACACAAAAATCTAGCCCAAACGACAAGGCTTCTTTCTCGCTTGAGGAGAGCTCGTAAGAAGAAAAATTGTGTATTCTCTTAAGACTCCCGAATGACGAAGATGAAAACCCATCTGATAGTCTCCTGCTCTTCCATTCGCAAGAGCTCACACATCTTTGACTTGTTGTTTCCAGCATGGCACTTGTCATACGCTTGTACTTAATAAATAACACTATTGAAAGCTCATTTTCTACATATCTCAATCGCGAGATACTTTCTATCGTAGTGTTGAGACTCTCCTGGAGTTCAGAAACCCGAAACGACAAAAACTGACTGCACACAGACGAAGACGGGCGGAGATTGCAACGACGAATATCACGAAGAATGGATGAGTCATAAATACCATCGATGAGACAGCGGCGTAGAAAATCCAAACGAATACTGAGTTTTGCCAATCTGCAGCGACATGATAGCAATCTGTCTAATTGCTTAACCTTGGGCGGCGGAAGTTGAGACTTCAGATTTTTGAAAACGCCTTTGCTATTGACCACTTTGTAGATAAAAAAACAACGCCAAGGTATTCATTGATACGCGATTCTATTTTTCCCGATGCATTTCGCCGGCTCTAATCATGGGTTACACCGGAATGAAGTCAGAACATCAAAAATGAATTGAGTTAACAGCTGAGAGGTAGAGAGACAACGAACCAAGACATAGAAATCAGCACAGAAAAGATACATGACTTCAATAAGTAATTACGGAAAACTATAATACTGTAAACAAATGGCAAGTAGTAACAGAAGCAAAGAAAAATGAAATAAAGTTACCAAGGTAAAATTAAATTGATGACTGTTTCCTTCTGTGTACAGAGATCGGGCTGTCTCTTTGATGAGGAGAGCTTCTAGAACGCTCAATTGCAGTCTTCCTCTGCATTTTCGGAGAACTTTGAAGCAAGATCTGGGAGGCTTCGTTGGGACACACTGCAATAGATGTCTTGTAACACCACTAGATGCTCTAATGCGCTTCTCATCATTGATCAGCCATCGTGGGACCGATGTACTTACTCCCGCAAGTACAAGAGAACTCGTAGAGGACGTTAGATTCAGCTTCTGGAGGGAGGCTGTCCTTCAGATTCTGGCACCAAAGAGGCTTAGTCATAGGGATAACTCGCAAGTCAACTGTCGTATACACTGAGGCCACCTCATGACGAAGCTTGCGTTTCAGGTTGTCATGGAAAGTATCACCTTTAAATGGAACTCTCAATGTGACAACCTTCTTCTTCGGTCCAAATAGGGGATCCGTGGTTAGTGACGAGCTGTGTCTGTCGATAAACTGCTGCGGATATCCGTTCTGGTTTAGAGTTCGACGTATGAACTCATTCTCTTGGGGAAGAACAAATGCGTTTCGCCCGAAGAAACAGAGATTTGACAAGCCCGGCTTTATAGGAAAACGGTTCGAAGCTCTTAAAATGAGTGTAGAGTCACACCAGGTCGGTTTACGATGAACTGACAAAGTCAATGCTCCTCCAGTCTCTCGACTCACCAAGACATCGAGGAATGCGAGCCGACGATCCTTTTCCAACTCACACGTGAGTTTTAAGTTTGGATGCAGACCGTTAAGACAACTGAACAGCTTCTCCAAACTATCATCGTTGTATCCAGCGATAAAGATATCGCGCGTAGACATTCGAATGTTTGGAAATAAGGTTCGTAATTTTCTGTTCCAGGTAACCGAGGAAAATGTTGGCGAGGGTAGGACCAAGGGGACTGCCCATCGCGACACCATCAACTTGGTAAAAATATTGTCCGTTAAAAAGGAACTGTACATTGCTTGTCGTCAGCATCAGGAGATCCTTCCTTGTGGAGCTTTGGCAAGCCATACAAACGAGGGACTTTGGATCCACGAGGTTTCACTTTGCTGAATACCCACTCGGTAATGACATTATCATTAACACACTCCTTGAGTAACTTGACAATATCAGCTTCCAACTTGTTGGTATTGTCACACTGTTTCTCACAGGGCACGAATTTTGTAGGGTCATTGATAACTTGACCCATCTTGTTGACATAGTCACTCTTGTCGAGAATCACGACGCCAGCACCTTTGTCAGGTTTTGTGATAATGATGTCGGGATTTCTCCGCAGATTCTTCAGAGCATCAAGATGATCACGTGAGATCGCCGTGAAATGAGGTTTAGTTGAGGAAACCTTAATTACTCGCTATATTAACCTGTCCACCTTTGAGAGCTGGCAATTTCTCGGGATGGGTAGGAGTCAACTCCCATAAGTGAGACATCGTGATCTCAAACTCGGCATTGACATCTTCGGCGGACCAACTGTTCTGTGGGACACAAAAATCTAGCCCAAACGACAAGGCTTCTTTCTCGCTTGAGGAGAGCTCGTAAGAAGAAAAATTGTGTATTCTCTTAAGACTCCCGAATGACGAAGATGAAAACCCATCTGATAGTCTCCTGCTCTTCCATTCGCAAGAGCTCACACATCTTTGACTTGTTGTTTCCAGCATGGCACTTGTCATACGCTTGTACTTAATAAATAACACTATTGAAAGCTCATTTTCTACATATCTCAATCGCGAGATACTTTCTATCGTAGTGTTGAGACTCTCCTGGAGTTCAGAAACCCGAAACGACAAAAACTGACTGCACACAGACGAAGACGGGCGGAGATTGCAACGACGAATATCACGAAGAATGGATGAGTCATAAATACCATCGATGAGACAGCGGCGTAGAAAATCCAAACGAATACTGAGTTTTGCCAATCTGCAGCGACATGATAGTAATCTGTCTAATTGCTTAACCTTGGGCGGCGGAAGTTGAGACTTCAGATTTTTGAAAACGCCTTTGCTATTGACCACTTTGTAGATAAAAAAACAACGCCAAGGTATTCATTGATACGCGATTCTATTTTTCCCGATGCATTTCGCCGGCTCTAATCATGGGTTACACCGGAATGAAGTCAGAACATCAAAAATGAATTGAGTTAACAGCTGAGAGGTAGAGAGACAACGAACCAAGACATAGAAATCAGCACAGAAAAGATACATGACTTCAATAAGTAATTACGGAAAACTATAATACTGTAAACAAATGGCAAGTAGTAACAGAAGCAAAGAAAAATGAAATAAAGTTACCAAGGTAAAATTAAATTGATGACTGTTTCCTTCTGTGTACAGAGATCGGGCTGTCTCTTTGATGAGGAGAGCTTCTAGAACGCTCAATTGCAGTCTTCCTCTGCATTTTCGGAGAACTTTGAAGCAAGATCTGGGAGGCTTCGTTGGGACACACTGCAATAGATGTCTTGTAACACCACTAGATGCTCTAATGCGCTTCTCACCATTGATCAGCCATCGTGGGACTATCAGATGGGTTTTCATCTTCGTCATTCGGGAGTCTTAAGAGAATACACAATTTTTCTTCTTACGAGCTCTCCTCAAGCGAGAAAGAAGCCTTGTCGTTTGGGCTAGATTTTTGTGTCCCACAGAACAGTTGGTCCGCCGAAGATGTCAATGCCGAGTTTGAGATCACGATGTCTCACTTATGGGAGTTGACTCCTACCCATCCCGAGAAATTGCCAGCTCTCAAAGGTGGACAGGTTAATATGGCGAGTAATTAAGGTTTCCTCAACTAAACCTCATTTCACGGCGATCTCACGTGATCATCTTGATGCTCTGAAGAATCTGCGGAGAAATCCCGACATCATTATCACAAAACCTGACAAAGGTGCTGGCGTCGTGATTCTCGACAAGAGTGACTATGTCAACAAGATGGGTCAAGTTATCAATGACCCTACAAAATTCGTGCCCTGTGAGAAACAGTGTGACAATACCAACAAGTTGGAAGCTGATATTGTCAAGTTACTCAAGGAGTGTGTTAATGATAATGTCATTACCGAGTGGGTATTCAGCAAAGTGAAACCTCGTGGATCCAAAGTCCCTCGTTTGTATGGCTTGCCAAAGCTCCACAAGGAAGGCATCCCGCTTCGCCCAATTTTAAGTATGTGTGGCTCTCCTCAGCACCATCTTGCGAAATGGTTGGTGTCAGTATTAAAGCCAGTTGAGAAGGCTGTGAGTACACACACGGTGAAGGATTCTTTCCAATTTGCTGATCACGTGAGAGATATGAATTTCAAGGGCAAAGTCATGGCATCTTATGACGTAACGGCTTTATTTACAAACGTACCTCTGTCTGACACGATCGATATGATAGAGGAGTGCATACTTCGCTATGGACTCACTCTTCAAGTCCCATTTAACATCCTCAAAGATCTCCTGATGCTGACGACAAGCAATGTACAGTTCCTTTTTAACGGACAATATTTTTACCAAGTTGATGGTGTCGCGATGGGCAGTCCCCTTGGTCCTACCCTCGCCAACATTTTCCTCGGTTACCTGGAACAGAAAATTACGAACCTTATTTCCAAACATTCGAATGTCTACGCGCGATATCTTTATCGCTGGATACAACGATGATAGTTTGGAGAAGCTGTTCAGTTGTCTTAACGGTCTGCATCCAAACTTAAAACTCACGTGTGAGTTGGAAAAGGATCGTCGGCTCGCATTCCTCGATGTCTTGGTGAGTCGAGAGACTGGAGGAGCATTGACTTTGTCAGTTCATCGTAAACCGACCTGGTGTGACTCTACACTCATTTTAAGAGCTTCGTACCGTTTTCCTATAAAACCGGGCTTGTCAAATCTCTGTTTCTTCGGGCGAAACGCATTTGTTCTTCCCCAAGAGAATGAGTTCATACGTCGAACTCTAAACCAGAACGGATATCCGCAGCAGTTTATCGACAGACACAGCTCGTCACTAACCACGGATCCCCTATTTGGACCGAAGAAGAAGGTTGTCACATTGAGAGTTCCATTTAAAGGTGATACTTTCCATGACAACCTGAAACGCATGCTTCGTCATGAGGTGGCCTCAATGTATGCGACAGTTGACCTGCGAGTTATCCCTGTGACTAAGCCTCTTTGGTGCCAGAATCTGAAGGACAGCCTCCCTCCAGAAGCTGAATCCAACGTCCTCTACGAGTTCTCTTGTACTTGCGGGAGTAAGTACATCGGTCGGACGGAGAGAAGGTTGTCCCAAAGTATTTCTGAGCATGTCCCACGATGGCTGATCAATGATGAGAAGCGCATTAGAGCATCTAGTGGTGTTACAAGACATCTATTGCAGTGTGTCCCAACGAAGCCTCCCAGATCTTGCTTCAAAGTTCTCCGAAAATGCAGAGGAAGACTGCATTTGAGCGTTCTAGAAGCTCTCCTCATCAAAGAGACTCAGCCCGATCTCTGTACACAGAAGGGAACAGTCATCAATATAGTATCATTATAAATTTGTAAAACGAAGACAAGGTCAATAATAAAATGTATTGAATAGCTTTCGACTACGTCTTTGTCAATTCAATAAAACAGCAACTACCTCTAACAGAGCAATAAGAAAAGAAGGAAAACATTTTTGACAGTAATCATAGAAAAATTTTAAAATGAGAATCAAAGTGAATAGCCTACTATGGTGATTGTTGGACAAGATCTCGTATTGCTGTACATAACATTGATTCCGGGCCTTTTTGTTTTGATAAAATAGCACATAGAGTAGGGATATGTCGGTAGAGTGTCGACTCAAAAAGTATATGTATACAGTGAAAATTTTTACATAAAAAGATTCGGTTTTTTGCGGAGATTGCGTTCCCATGGTCCAAAAAGTTATTTGAGCAGTTTTAAAAAAGTCAAAATTTTGTTAATTTATATACTACCGAGATGACTCCCTATATAAGTAGTAGAAAACAAGTTGGATATCAAAAGGAATGAATATTTGCTAATAAGCATCCTAACTAAGAGGAAATCAGGTTGATCAAGAAAATCTAATGAACGGCATTATAATGGAAGTCTTCATGAAAAAGTCGCGATCTTCTTTGTGCTTGTTTTGCTGTACCGGTGGCAGGTTGGCTGTGATATGATCATGCTTTAGAAAATACTCTTCAGGTTGAGCATTAAAGATCGAATTCTTAAGTTAACAAACATTACAAACATTAAAATGTACACTTGCTTTCTTTCTTTTCTTTCTTTCTTTCTTTCTTTCTTTCTTTTCTTTTCTTTCTTTCTTTCTTTCTTACCTCTCCAAGGCTGTCATGACACGAAGGATCTGCAAAATACTATCATTCACGGCCAACTAGATGGCCGTGTATCATTCCTTCTGGATTACTATCATATTATCTGTCAATTCCTTGGAAATTTCTTCAAAACTGCAAAAGTTTGCACACCTCACATTTGGCAACAATACCCACGACTGCAGCCACCTCGAGTTCATTTAATAAAATCGAAAGTGCATACACATTGGGGATTTAATAAGTGCGGAGCTACCACTTTACCTACATATACTTATGCTATGATCTCTGACAAATTTTGTGTTCGTAAACCTTAGTGAAATTGCGTTGCAAGATTTCTGCTTTAATATCATTGGTAGATGGAGGCAATCGATGTTTTGATAAAAGAGGCTGATGAAAAAGGCTGTTATTACAATTAAGACGTTACTGGATTCTCTTTCTCATGGTACATTGTGTTTCACCAAAATAATTATCATTACATTTATTGCATGTGATCTTATAAACAACATTTTTCAGATAACAAACATGACTATTATTACAAAGGCAATACTTACAAGGAATTGATTCTTTCTTTTGCATCTGACTTATTAAAGATGTGGAGCTACGAAAATATGTTTCACATTCAAAATTGGAATTTTATGTAGGCTAACTCAGAGCGAACTTTTCTTGCTTGTGTTTCGTTTATTAAAGGAATCCGAATATATGTTTGATTCAGTTTGTTCTCTTCAAACATGATCATTTGAAATAGAATCTACATGTATTTCAAACATGATCATTTCAATGCTAATACTCTTATATAATCAAGTTTACTCGCCATTTATAAGGGTTTGAACTATGTTACCAGGCACATAAATCTTATGAATGCCTGGTAATTTTCCATGGTATAACATAGAAATCTGAAGCTTCAGATTTCTATTTTTGCATGATATAATCGTTAAATGTTAAAATAGAATGACAAATATCACAAACTACAAGATGTTATGAACCATAGTTATGAAAATATATTTTATATTTCACAGTGCAATAATCAGTCAATATTGCCCTCCTTCATTGAAATACATTAGCACATAGCTCACTCTCTGCCATAGAAATCACGCACCCATGTAGAATCTGCACTAAATTCACATTTCACCTCACAATGCGATGTAGGCATACTGCGTCATTATTTATTTTCAAATACGGTGTATATTATTCAGCTAAAAGTGACAACTTGCACTGCTTTATCGACAACCGTTTTTTCAGCGTTAAAAACCATAATTACAATGAAAGAAGTAATAACTATATTTTACAGACAAAATGCAAGAGAATCGCCATTAAGTCTCTGGGAAGCAGCTGTAAGTTGATCACAAAGTTTGAGCAATTTTTTCGATATGCACCTGTTTTGATTGTGTTTCAGACGTTGAGTTGATACTTTGACTGGATGATATGTTCTTGGTGATTGTTAGTGTTTGGGCAACTTCCATTTTGTGCTTCTTGCTCTGGTCGATGTAACCCATCGCTACAGCGTCACTTTTCCATCGAAATTGACGCTTCAATGATGGGAGTGAAGCTCCTGAATCACCTAGAGCTGTAGCTGATAACCGATGAAAGCAATGGCTGGTGTATTCAGCTGGAGCTTCGAGTTTCAAAAATTGCGCGATATATGATGGAACTTATGCGACAGTATTTCGACCCGTCGGTTGAGATGTGAATATTTTCGATTTGAAATTAAAGCTTCTGAAGACCCTCCCATTTTT
>CAJQUW010007091.1:0-36654 GCA_907163375.1 Prostheceraeus crozeri | reverse complement strand
GCATCGGATAATTTTTGAAAAACTACGGTTATTGACACTACGGTTATCGGTTTGAAACACTACGAGGTATTCATTCATCAGGGATCTCAGCGGGGACTATTGCTATTGAATCTTTCCATTTATGCGATCTACAGGTGCCAATGTTATTGCTTATGCAGATGATGTTACAATTTGCGCAAGGGATAAATCTGCGAAAAAAGGTACAAGATCGTCTGAGTGATGCCATTCAAGGCATCCTTTGTTTGCTCAAATAAAATGGTCTCACACCAAATCCGCAGAAATTTCAGAGTATGGCTTTGGGATATGATAAGGAGAAATACGATTCAAAGCTCATGACATATATCTATAAAACTTGAAGTGTATTAAATTATAGCGAGTGATTACAGATTCTGAAAGGGTGAGGAACTACAGACACAGTCCATGCTGTCCGGTTACTGATGGAAAAGCACCGTGAGGAGAGGCAGCTGTAATACGGACAACTATTTATTCTATGAAAGGAAATAAATGCATGCACAAAAATTACGTCAAATTTGCATTACAAAAAAGTGAAAATCAGGAAAAGGGTAGTTATAAACCGATGCCAAGGGCTGTTCCGTCTTGCATCCTCATTCCGAAAATGCGCCGACGAGTGCCGCGAATTCGCATATTCACGGCGAAAGAAAGCAAATTGGGTTTGCACTTTGACCCATGCCATAACGACAGGAAAGGGTTTCTACCATTCGTTGGCAAGGTAGCAGACCAGTCGCCTTTGGTATGCCGAATATTCTCGATATAACGCGGCATTGGTTGAGCAGACTAGATGAGAAAATGATCCTCGAAGTTCTTCGGCGGCCAGACGGTATTTGACTTTCTTTACCGATTCAGCTCGAGTAGCGACGGCATTCCCGGAGAGGCTTTGTTTTACGTAGCTGGGTGCGTCAGCATCAACAATGCGGTTATCGAAAAACGCCACCTTCCAAAACACCTCTCGCCATCCAGTCTGCATAAAGCATTGGTCTTCCTCGCTTATAACTTGCTGGGATAACGATGGCTCTATTTTCACTCCACCCCATGCTGCATCTGCTAACTTGGCATCGTTTTCGCACAGATCATTGTGACCCCTCTTAACCCATCACCTGCCATTGCTCCACCACGGGAAGAAAATGTATTCTTTTTTATTTTCCTCTGCATACGTCGTGAACAATTAAATTTCTTGATTCTATGCCTTTAAAGGACTTAATAACCTTTGGTTTGCTTTGGTTTTGTTTTAAAATAGCAGTCTCGGTTTTCGAATTTGTCATTTTTAGAGTCATCCGATTTTTTTGATAATTTTGCATGGTACATGAAGATTGACTATGGCGAGTAGCTCTTTCATTATTCTGAACTCTTTTTACTTGGAAGATTCTATTAACCATATTCATAAAGAAAAGCGCTTCTTTTATGTCAATTAAATGTGGTTTAGTAGTCGCTAGACATGTTTGTTCCCGAAGTGGAACATTGGCGTGTTGTGACTATGCTGAGCTTGTAAATCGTCCATATACTGCAGAGCGTGAAACTATTTTTACATAACAAGAATAAATGCGTAATCGCGTTGATAGTAATTTTCTCAGATACTTACATAAATAGTGATTGCAAAATAATAAAATAATTGATCGCAAGGATTTGAACCCTTAGCCTCGAGAATTGAAGTCAGACTTTAAACCTCCTGACTAATTCAGCAGACAGTAATCCTCAGAACCACGTGATTTACAATGGATAAGGTTTTGCCTCAACGTCAGTGTTCAGAGAGTTGGTGACAGAGCATAATCTTCGATCTACGGGTACAGTTTCCGAAGAACGCATTGAAAAATGCCCCGTGAGTAGTTTATAGTGTGACATCCGGCGCGACGCTTCGCTTCGCTTCGCTTCGCTTCGCTTCGCTTGCGCCGGATGTCACACTTTTGCGGGGGTTTTCAAAATTTTCCAAAAAAATCAAAATTTCAAAAATTTAGGTAGATTTCAAATTTCACGTGGCCGAAGGGCGAAAATTTAAGTTGTCTCAAAATATCACGTGGTCTAAGAATTTTGAAAATTTAGGCAGACGAAAATTTAAGTTGTCTCAAAATATCACGTAGTCTCAATATACCAGAAGATTGTATTCAAAATATTTATTCAAAATATTTATTCAAAATATTCATTTAAAAATGGAAGAAACAAAAGTGGATGAAACAAAAGTGGAAGGAACCTCAAGAATATATCCTTCGTTATCATATGAACGTAGTTCTACTTTAATGGACATTGAAAAGATTAACATTGAAAAAATGAATAAAGAAAAACACAAAGATAGAGTACGTTATATGAAAGATAAGGAATCTCAATTATTATTAAGATTAGAGCATTATAAAAAGTTAAGAAAGAGATGGACCAAAGTTAAGAATGTAACACAAGGAATTGGCATATTCTTAACAATAAGTTTAGGTGCTTTGACAATTGTTATATCTTCTGGTGTTTTAGTAATTCCAGTAGTTGCTACAGCTTTAACAGGTACGGGTGTTTTTGCAACTTCACTTGTTACAATGTTAGATAAATCTTTAATAACTAAGAAACGAAAATCATTAAAAACTAAGCATTTACATATTAAAGAAGTCTATGATAAACTACACTACTACTTTCAAAGAGTATGTGATGATAATGTTATTACGTTAGATGAGATTGAAAAATTTGATCAAATAGCTAATGAAGTAAATCAAATATCATTTCAATCACAGACAGAAAAAGTTAATGATAAAAATAAAAAGGATGGTAAAATTTCTAGTGATGGTAAAACTTTTATTGATGATAAAATTTTTAATGAAGAAAATGATAAAATTTTTTTAGAAGAGCTAAAAACTTTATTAGACAAAACTTTATTAAACAAAACTTAATACGAGAAAATTTTAAACGAAAAGATGTCAAACAACAAAGCAATAAAAAAATAATTTGTTCAGTAAAATGTTTTTGCTGTATTCCAATGTTACCACAAAATTCAAATATTATATTTTAAAAATGGATAAAATTAGAGCTGATAATTTTAAAAGAATAAAACAATTAGAAGAGTTAATAAAACAAAGAAATATTATGAAAGAAAATCATCTTCAACATAGAATGATAAAAGCTGGTATTCAATCTGATATGTTTGAAAAAATGCAGCAAACCGAGCAAGTAAAAACTGATTTTGAAAAAACTATGAAACCATTTAAAACTCTTGAAAAGGAATTTACAAATAATGATAAACAAATTGATATAACAGATCCAGAGCACAAAACTATATTAGATGACTATGGATTACTAGAATCAAACATTAATAAGAAATTACCAAAATCTATGCAATTTGAACATTCTATTTCATTTATAGATGGAAAAACAATACCTAGATTTTATCTCGGACAAAAAGAAATATTTCCACAACCTTTTCGAGGTTTAATTTTTTCACCAGATAAATCTCCTTTTAATTTAGATAGAAATTTTGTTAATCTTTTAAGAGGAGCAGATTTAAATAATTATGCTGTAGAAGATCTCATAAAATATAAAGCTATGTTAGACAGAGTTGGTGCAGTAAAATCTCTTAGACGTTATAAACAATTAGAAAATTTATTATCAACGGGAGTTAAAGTAGGGAAAGGTTTATCTGAAAAACAGAAAACTGAAACAACTGTATTTTTACCAGATGATCCACAAGAATTACTAAATAGATTAAATATTTTAATATCTGCAATAAAAGAAGGACATAATTCTAGTTTCAATGAAATTCATGCTATAATGAAAAGACTGTTAGAAAAGAAGATTCTAAATGAAAAGGATTATAAAAGTGTAGCTGAAATATGTTGTTTCTAATTTTTATCTATGATTTTTATCTATGATTTTTATCTATGATTTTTATCTATGATTTTTATCTACGATTTTTATCTATAATATTTATTTAATTTTTTTAGTTTAAAAATGTGTTCAGCAATTTAGACAAAATTAATGATCATTTAGAAAAATTGACAGAGATTTTGGGTTCATCAAAATTTAGTACGACGTTAAAAATTATAACAACTACTTCATCACACACTTGTAATTTAGAACCCATTCTACATTTAGAACAAAATAAAAATTATCAAATTGCATTGACTAGTTTCTCTACATTTAACACAATTCAAAACGTTATCAAAGATGTGAATGATCAATTTAGATATTCTACTGATAAAGGAAAAACATGGAAAATACTAACTTTTCTTCCTGGTTCTTACGAAGTTGAAACAATATCAAATGAAATTAAGAGACATTTAGGTATACCATTTAAAGATAAGAAACAATTACATTTTGCAGTTGAACCGGCAGTTAATAAATTTTCTCTTACTTTAGACGAAAATCATCAAGTTGATTTTAATCATGATAGATCATTGTCAAAGCTATTAGGATTTAATAAACGAACCTATAGTCAAGGCTATCATTTAGGTGAGAAGATTCCAAAAATAACTGAAATAAATTCAATTGTTGTACATTGTGACATTATTGAAGGAGGATATATAAATGGTAAATTATCAAATTTAATATTCAGTTTTCCAGCTTTTACTGTACCCATTGGTTATAGATTAAATGTATTTCCACAAACATTAATATATTTTCCTATTACAAGAAAAACTATTAACAACATTAACATTAGAATCACTGATGAAAAAGGACAAGAAATAAATTTTGGAGTGAGAGATTATGATAGATCTTTTGGTTCGGGAGGTATAAACTCCCGTTCGAGAGGTATAAACTCCCACGCGAAGCTAGAGAAGTTTAATTTTCTTCTTCTTTAGAAACAAAAAATAAAAAAAATAAAAATAAATTTTTTATTAAAAAATGAGTGAACTACCTCCATTAAATAAAAAAAAACTTAAATTTAATCATCATCCAAATTTATCTAATAAAGTTTTGTCAGTTATTTGTGGAAGATCAGGATGTGGAAAAACATATCTATTATTTAAAATTTTAACGACTCCAAATTTTTTGGATTATAACAATCTTATAATTTATACAACAACGGCAGAACAACCCGTCTATCAATTTTTAAAATATGGATTTGAAAATAATCTTAAAAAAACAGCAATTGCTTCATTATTCAAAGAATATGAAAAATCTGAAGATGAAGAAGAAATAAGTTCGTGGTGTGAAGAAGCAGCAAAAAATAATCAGTTAGTAGAATCTAATAAAAATAACCATATAAAGATACAACTAATAGATGATAGTGGTAATATGCAAGATCCTAGTAAACTAGATAAAACAATGAAACATTGTGTAATTTTTGATGATTGTGTTAATGATAGAAATCAGTCAGTTCAGAGAAATTATTTTACACGAGGTAGACATAATAACTGTAGTGTTTTTTATTTAACACAAAGTATGTATTCATTAGACGGAAGTGTTATTAGAAAGAATGCAAATATATTTATACTATTTGAAATAAATGCAAGAAACTTAAGTGATTTGTTAAGAGATTTATGTGTAAGAAATAAAGATGAATTTAAACAATCGTGTAACAATGCTTGGTCAAAAGATTATGGATTTATTACAATTAATATTGATAAAAAATTCATGAAAGAGTTATAGAAAATATTTTCGAGGAGTGATCGAACGGAGTGACCGAACGGAGTGACCGAACAATTTTTTCTTATAAATTTTTTGTTAATAAAAATAAAAAAAAATATGTTGAATGATTATAAGATAGAGCATGTACCAGTTTTAAAAGATTATCGTCATCCTACAAATCCTGTAAATTCGAAGAAAGAAGTTAGATTTTATTATCATCATAAATACGTAGCGCTCGTTACAGATTATAAAACAAAACATGGTATTCAACCGTGTGTTAAAACAAAAGACTTTCCACTTTGTTTAAGAAGTTTCCGAATATTTTTGGCGTATAATAATTTATGGTGGTTGGTTAAGAAAGAACATTTAACAGCACATGAATTAGAAACATTACATCAATTACATATTCCTGTGTATATGCAAAAACGGAACCGAGGTTCTATGTAAAATTCATTTTTTCTTTTAAAAAATATGAATCGTGAAATGTCTCTCGGACAAACGTCTAGGATTGATGAATTAATCAAGAAACAAATTGCTGAGTTTGATGCACAAATTAAACATAGTAAACGCAGTAAACGTATTAAAAAACAGAAACGTACTAGGCGTAGTATTAGACGTAATACTAAAAAACAGAAACGTGGAACAAAAGAAATATTAGAAACCCCTATTACTGATATCTTTTTTGATGATAGAATTAAGGATGAACTTGGTGATGATTTATGTAATTTATTTAATCCAAATGAAATTAAATATGAAAATGTATCTTTTATTAATGTAGTAAATGATATGCGGAAACTTTTAGCAAATGGTAAAATTATTAATTTACTTGGAAAAGTTATTAAAGATCAGGAAAATATAATTCAAAAATTTTTACGTAACCTTCTATAATAAAAAATCATTTGAAACATGGTTTTCGAATCTGGATGAGAAATCCGATGCTAACGAATGGATTTTTACAGGTAATATTAAATATGAAGATTTTGGAATGAAGTTAGTACAAAGATCGCATAGAGGGGCAGGGATTAATATGAAATATAGAATCAAAGAATATTTCGGTGAATATTGTTATATTCCTTCTGAAGATTTTTGTTTTATTAAATGTTATAATGTTTTACGAGGTTTTAATGAAGAACAAGGAGAAATTATGAAAGAAATGTTTAATAATTTTTTATATAAAGAGAAAGCCACATCTAGAACAGGAGTAATGTCAAACTGCAAATTTTCTCAATTCAATAAATATTTTGGAGAATGTGTTCAATATTATAGTCCTGCCAATCGTCATTTAAATCCTAGAGGAATTGAAACGTTTCATATCTATGTTTATTACAATTATTTTCACGCAGGTTCAACAATTGGTCACTATTGTTTAATTAATAAATCTCATAAATTAAAAGCTATTAGAGAAATTGAAAATAATTTCAAACCCATATATAAAACAGTTACTGATGAAAATCTAACAACGCGTCCATATAAAATCATAACAAAGAAAAAAATTGACTATGGTTCAACATATATTTGGGATCTCGAAACTTTTCCCGATCCTAACTGTTCAACAGCTCATCCTATTCCTTATGCTGTAGGAGCTATTAATTTTAATAAATTTATATGTTGTTTACCGAAACAAAGATTGAAAGAATTAGAAACACGTTTGTTAAGTGATATGATTAAAATTAAACGATCAAAAGATGAAGATGAAAATAAAAAACTTAAAAAACAGATTAATGAGTATAATAATTTAACTGAATTAGATCTTAATAAACTTCAAAATTGTGTGAAAATATTTACGAGAACTGAGGATGATGAATGTTCGATCGGGGGAAACCCAGAGGACGTATGTCCGATCCATCAATTTTTTAAAACTCTTGGAAAATTTAATTATTCTAGAGTAACTTTAATAGCTCACAATTCATCAGGTTTTGATTCCTATTTTCCGATAAAAGCTAATTTTAAATTATCTAAACCGCCTCTTAAAACTTCAAGAGGAATATTGACTGCTTCATTACAAAATCCTTATACAACTGAATGTGTTAGTAGATACATTCAAAAATCTTTTAGATTTAAAAACAATATGAAAAAAGATTCACCTTCAGGTAAATTAGCACTTCAAACTATTATAATGAAATGTAGTTATCAACATGTAAAAACAAGTCTTTCTAAATGGTGTGAGAATTTTAAAATTCCTACGAATGTGTGTAAATTAAATTATGAAATTGGAGACATAACACATGAAAATTATAAAGAAAAAGAAAATGAATGGAGACCATATTTAGTTAACGATATTCTTTCTTTAGCTTTTTGTATCTACAAATATAATAATGTTATGCAAGATTTAGTTGGTGAAGATATAACTACTAATTTGACATCTTCTGCTTTAACATTTAACGGTTGGATGAAAAGCGTACAAAATGACAATATAAATATTCATTCTCATATAGATTTATGGGCTAGAAATTATATTAGAAAATCTGTTAAAGGTGGAAGAGTTTCAGGAAATATAAGAAAATACATATCACCATTTTGTAGCATCTTGTTACCAATATTAAAACAGTATTTACCTGGTCGCTACGCTGGTGGGGTTTTGTCCCCTGGAAATAATTTAATAGATTTAATGAAACAGTATCGAGATTTAGGAGATAAAACTGAAATTTGTAAGAAAATTTCAAATCAACTACTTGAACAAAAAAATGAATTTCTAATGGCTTTTGATGCAACATCTTTATATCCATCAGCTATGTATGATGAAAATTCAGAATACCCTAAAGCTGAATCAGCTAGAAAATTTCGTCAAGAAGAAGAGCGGGAAATAGTATATAAATTTAATACTCAAACATTTAGACCTAAAACTGGAATATTCTCTGTTGTGTTTCAATATCCGAATGATATGTTTTTCCAACCAGTTCCTATTAAAGATAAAGTTAAAAATCAAAATAATAATTCTCATGTAAAAGTAATCAGGTTTAGAAATGGTATATGTTATGATGTATTAACTTCTGTTGACATACAAGAAATTGTTAGATGTGGGGGAAAATCTTACATATTACTGATGGTATAATTTATGAAAAAAATTATCAAGTTTTACCATTTCGAAATTATATTGAAAAACTTTTTAATTTGAGAAAAAGATATAAAACAGAAGGAAATACTGTAGGTGATGAGTTAATTAAATTATTGATGAATTCGCTATATGGCAAAACTGTGCAAAAAGATATAACCACTAAATATCATTTATGGAATGAGAATACATTGAGAAAAAATTTCACTCAAGAAGTAAAAGATTATGAAAAATTAAATGATGACCAATATTTAGCGAAAGTAGAAATGGAAGATGATGAATTTCTCAAAACTAATATTGTAAAAGATGGGAAGACGTCATTCATGCCATCACACTTAGGTTCTTTCATTCTTTCTCACTCTAGAAGAATCATGAATAACTTTATTTTAGAAATTAATGGTTTCAAAGAAAAATACATTTATTATACAGATACTGATTCAATATATATTTCCAATGAGCTCTTTAATAAATTAGACGCGGCTGGATATGTTGGAGGAGAATTGTGTCAAGGGAAAAATGATTATGGAAATGGTGGAATTATTTTTGCAATGTTTATTGCACCTAAAGTAAAATACTGTATTACTGTAGATGAGCAAGGGAGACTTAGTGAAAAGAAAACATTCAAAGGTTATTCACAAGATAAAGTAAAAGTAGAAGATTTTCTAAAATTATATTCGGGGAAAACATTATCGACTACAGTTAATAAACCATGGAAAAGATCTTTAGAAACTGGAATTAGTATTCCTGATAAAAATAATAATACTGAAGAAAAAAAATTTTCTGGTCAAATAAATATTCTTAAACGTCAAGCACCTGATGAAAATGAAATTATGTTACCTTATAACGGAGAAGATATTCAAGCTGAAATATTTCAAACAATAATCTGTGAGAGTAATTTAAGTGATGATGATGACACGTGGGAATAATAATTTTTTTATAACATCTAAAAAATTTATAACATCTAAAAAATTTATAACATCTAAAAAATTTATAACATCTAAAAACTTATTCCATCTAAAAAATTTATTACATCTATAAACTTATGACATCTAAAAACTTATTACATCTAAAAATTTTATTACATATGAAAATATATTTATCGAATATTTTGGTATTTTCTATTAAGTTTTTATCTTATTAAGTTTCATCATATAATGTTTTATCAAAAGATAATTTAAATTTTTTTTCACTAACTATTGATTCATCATCATCATCATCATAAATTGTCTCTTCATCATCATCATAAATTGTTTCTTCATCATCATAAATTACACTTTTTGGTATAGGATGCCCTTCCATGATAGGATACCATTCTCTTATTGGAATATCTAACTCTAAATTACATCTTTTATCTGATAATAATATAATAGAGAAAAATATTGGTCTTTGATCTCTTTTGGAAAATTTAATAACACCACCATAATCTGAATCACTTTTAGTTTTTGTTAAAGATGATAAAATTTTAAATTGATTAGATGTAAATCCTAATTTAAATTTTGTAGACCCGACACATAGTTGTCTAACAGTATCTTCAACTATACCATCATTATTATTTTCAATTGTAAGAAAATGAAATTTAGATAAATTTTTATAATTACTAATATTTTTATAATCTTTTTTACCATTTACACCATTTTCAGATGTTTCAGAATCATCATTATTATCATCTATATTATTATCATTATTATCATAAGATTCTTTAAGATCGGGCAAAGCCCTAGAACCTTCAGTTCGTTTATTATGAATATGATTATGGTCATTGTTAATAGTATAAGGCGTAGTCCACATATAAATTTTCTCTTGTTGAGCTAAGCCATTTATGTAAGATTTTAACAAATTAATATTTAAGTTTGAATATAATCCTATATACGTATCATCATCATATCTTTGCGGCATTTCTAATGTTTCTTGTTTATAAATTGTGTCTCTATAATAAACTTGACATAATAATTCTTCATTATGTTTTTTACTCTCTATGTGAATGTTATATTGATTTTGTTCGTCAACAAATAATCTAATTTTTTCTTTCGAAAAAGATTTTAATTTTTTAACTAATTCTTTAATATTGATATAATTAATAATTTTAGTTTCTATCCAATCAGTATTACTAATCGGCAAAACTGCTCTAATAAAACCATAAACATTATTATGACCTATTATAACCATATTTTCTTTATTTAATTCCACATAAGCTACATCATTATATTTACTAACAATCTCCATAAATTTAATAAATGGATCACCTGGAAAAATACAATAATTGGTTTCTATAGAAGGTAAACCTTTAGTCTGTTCTCTAAATATTTCGGCTTGTAATTGAAATAAAATATTAACATCTATACATGGATTTGTAATAGTATTATTATTATTATTATCAAAACATTTATTTTCAAATCCCGTTGATCTCGTCGAATAAGAAGAACAGGATGATGCGGACGAATATAATTTTTTTAAATTTGGGGTTTCCATTTTTTTATTTTTATTAGAAAAAATTTTATTTTTTTATTTTTATTAGAAAAAATTTTATTTTTTATTTTTATTAGAAAAAATTTTATTTTTTTATTGTTAAAAAATGATGTTACCAAATGTTGGTGGAGGTGCATATATCCCGAATAATCGTGAATTAGAAATAGAATAGAAAATTATATCATGAAAACTGGAGACGTTTTATCTGGTCCATTGCATCTTTCTATTCTTCCGCAACAAAATACAGAGTTAACAAATAAACAATATGTTGATACACAAATCAATGATTTAAAGGAAAAATATATAAAAGATGTTTTGGTTCCACTGATGAATGAATTGAAGTTGCTTAAACTTAATGACAAATCATTAAACGAAAAATTATTAAAACTTGATAAAAAGGATAGAGAGCTAGAAGCAGATATAGCAAAACTTTTTAAAAAGATTTCTGAACAATCAAAAATTTTAATATTACTTTCTATAAATTTAAAATCTGCAGTCATTAAAAATAAACATCAGATAAAAATGTTAAAAGAACAATTAGAAGATGAAATAGAAAAACTACCTGAAAGAATTAAAAAAAATTTAAAGCAGTTACAAACTACATTCCAAAAAAGTGTTGATGAATTGAGTTCTAAAATTACTCAACAAATGAAAAAGATGAATAGAATAATAAATGAAGTAAACTCACTTAATCAAAAAGTTGATAAAATGAAAACTCTTAAAATCAATTTAGAAAATGAATTAAAGAAAAATTTACAAGAAAACTCTAAAGAAAATAAAGAACAGTTAGATGCTGTTAAAAGACAATTAGATGTTCTTAAAATTAAGTTAAATGCTCTTAAAACGGCGTTGAAGATTAATCAGCAGAAAATGCAAGTTAATAGAAGAGAAATTAAAGTACATCACACGCTGCTTGACGCAATAGATAAAGTGCAACAGGCAATTAATAAAGTTATCTCGAAGTTGTTGTCCATTCACAAACGTAAATCTTAAACGGACCAAAGGTCCTCAGGTTACTAACCAATCGGAGCGAAGCTCCTCGAGGCTTTAGCCGATCTTAAATATTTTTTCTCAAAAGTCAAATTTAATCCTAAAAAATGCCTATAATTTATAAACACAATCTTAAACATTTTGCTTCAAATCAAAAAATTGCTCATGAACCACGTATGAATCCTGTTTATCATTATGATAATAGAGAAACAGTCGGAACAGAAAAGTTCCTAGGCACCGCAGGTGCCGTTCACACGGAAGGAGCTGGGATCTTCTCTGGTATTGGTAGTATCGTTAACTTAATTAAAAATAATAAAGATTTGATTACATCTGCTGCAAAAGGAGCAGCTGCTATAGGTAGTACAGCTAGTGCAATATCAAATGCTGTCAAGTCTCAAAACGAATTAAAACAACTAGAAGCTATTCGTAAACTTAGGAATGATTCCGAAGAACTAAAAAAATTAAAAAAACTTTCAGATGAAACAAAGAACAAAATTGCTAACATAGCTGTTGATGGTGATAGTAAACATAATGAAAATAAAAATAATAAAAAACAATTGAAGAAATAAGAGGTAATGGCGTGAGCAGCAACCTTCGGTCTAACCAGCAAAGCTGTAGCGGAGCTGGTCTAGCAAAATTCTAAAATTATATTTTAGTAAAAATTTTTTTCTATCTGTGAGAAAAACAAAAAGTCAAATTATTTTTTATAAAAATGTCTTCGCTTATCGAAAATAAATTTAGATTAGATGATCCTCCGTTCACCAGTTACAATCAAAAAAAGAATGACTATATAAGAATTGCTATGAATCCCGGATCTTCCAGTAGAGTAAACACTGGAGGTGATTTAATTTTTGAAGTTGATAATCAGCAGAGCTATTTATATTTACCTGATTCATTTTTACACTGTGAATATTCTTTATATAGTGATGCTAATTTTACAACACCATTACCAGATACCGATAATATTACACTAGAGAATAATTTTTTTTATAAGATTATTTACACAAATGCGTTTAGATGTTGCAACTCAAAATATAGAAACAATAAGTGATTCCCCAGGTGTAATTGATACAATGCTTAGATTTGTAACAATTGGTGAAAATAATAAAAAGTATGAAATCGAAGGTTGGTTTCCTGATACTAATGATGGTATAATTGTTGATGATTTAACTCACGCTGGAACAGATGCAGCAGGAATTGCGAAAGATGTAGAAAATATTGCAAAACATTTAAATAAAACAAATAATGATGCATATAAAGAAAGACGTGAATTTAACAAGAAAAGTAAACAGACAGTAAATTGGTCATTGTCTCCATTATTCGGATATTTAGATTATGACAAAATATCATATCAATTTAAATTTAAATTAATAATTCATCGTACGGCAAATAATGAATTAATCTTTTTTGGTAAGACTGGAAAAAAAGCATATTTAAAAATTGATAGACTTGAATGGTGGATTAAGCATATTACTCCTAGTTTAGAGATTGAAACAGCTATTGCAAAAAGATTAAATACTAACAAACCAATTCCAGTAAATTTTCTAAAGCGTACTGCCAGTTCAGTAACTTTTTCCGAACAAAGATTTAACTGGCATTTTACTAGAACTGCGAATACTCCAAGATATTTATTACTAATATTTCAAAGAAATAATTCTCCAAGTTTTGATAAGAACAATAATATTTTTCATATTAATACAATTCGAAGTTTACAAGTTTCATTAAATCAAACTCGATATCCAATTGATCCATTAAGATTCGATGATACCAATAATCAATTTATGGAAGGATATGATTGTTATCGAAATCTTTGTACAGAATTTGGAGTTGAACCACAATTAACTCCTGGAGATTGGAGACATTTATATCCAATTTTCTGTTTCGATTTAAGTGCACAATCTGAAGATATTATTAAAAATGGTTGTGATGTAACAATTAATATTGAAAAGAAAGATTCCACAACTTCATTGATGGCTTATGGTTTATTGCTAGAAGATGTAAAATATTCTATTGAAATTCTTAATGGAAAGATGGTAAGGATAGGCTAAAGCCAGAGGAGGTTCGCTCCGATAAGTTAATTAAAATTTTTTCATAACTAGAATAGGTTAAAATTTTTGGTAACTTAAAATTTTTTGGTAACTTAAAATTTTTCATAACTAGAATAGATTAAAAAAATTCTTAACTTATAATTTATTCATAACTAGAATAGATTAAAATTTTTGATAACTTAAAATTTTTTTATTAAAAATGTCGCAAGCGAAAAGTAATAATAATAAAACTGTTGAATTAAAATTACGTAATATTGTTGACAAAAATACCCCTAAAACTATTACGATTAACAAAAAAAAGTATTACATAAGTAAACCAATGATAGAGAATATTCAATTACAAGAAGAAAAGAATGGCGGGATTCTCCCATTAATTCCACTAATAATAGGAGGCATAGCTGCAGCAGGAAGTGTTGCAGGTGGGACAGCTGGTATTGTCCAAGCAGTAAATAAAAATAAATCAGAGAAGGCAGCATTAGAAGAACAAAAACGTCATAACATAGAGTTAGAGAAAGTTGCTAGGGGAGAAGGAATAGTAGATAATTTTATTAGTAAATTAAAATTAGTTGATGAAGGAAAACGAGTTCTTAAAAATATTCTCCACAATGTTGATGATTTAATTGAAATTAAAGAAACTAAAGATGGTTCTGGAATATATCTAAGTCCTAGTATGATTCGGTAATAACCTCAGGACCTTTGGTTCTTTTCGGTAAAACAATTTTTTTTATCTTCTTAATTTTTTTTATCTTTTAAAATGAATACTAAAAATTCCGAAAATTTAATTAAATTAAAAATTTCTAATTTAGATTTATTGAATTATCTATTAAACAAAAATAAAAACTCAAACTGTCAGCATATTGGAGGTGACAAGAACAAAGTTCCACACCACTTCGGTGGTGATATACAAAAAACATTAGAAAACTTTCCTGGATTTATTTGGAGTAAATATTCGAAAGAAAAACATCTTCCTGGTCATTCATATACTGGGCCAGGAACTCGATTAGATATAAGACTAGATGAGAATAATAATCCGAAACCAGGTGAAGAACCAATAAATAGAGTAGATGCCGCCGCTTACAGGCATGATTTAGCTTATCGAAATCATGATCTAAGTTCTCGTCATGCAGCTGATAAGAAGATGATTCAAGAATTAGATAGTATTCAGAATCCTACATTTAGAGAAAAAATTGAAAGAATGTTTGTTAAGAAAGCTTTACAAGCTAAAATATTATTCGGCCAGGGTTTAAATGAAAATCATAATTCAGACGTTTATGCATCTGAAATTCATAAAGAATATAGAAAGCCTAAATATTTATTAAAAGTAAAAGTATTTAATAAAGATGATATTTGGAGTGCTGATCTTATTCATATGCCGAATGAAAGGGACTACAAATACGCATTGACCGTTATAGATTTATATACACGATATGCTTGGGTAAAGCCTTTAAAAAATAAAAGTGTTCTTTCAGTTAAATATGCGTTTGAAGAAATCTTTAAAGAAAGTAATAGAAAGCCAAAAAAATTGTTTGTTGATAAAGGGTCGGAATTTTATAACCGAAACGTTCAGCCACTATTTGAAACTGTTTATTCAACTGAAAACGCTGGGAAGGCCGTAGTGATAGAAAGATTCAATCGGACGTTAAAAAATAAGTTATTCAAGAAATTTACTGAGCAAAGAAATCAGAAATGGTTGAAGATATTACCAGGAATTGTGGAAGAGTACAATAATAAAGTTCATTCTGGTATTGAAGAAACCCCAAAGAATGCTTCTGACGACCCTGATTTGATACGAAAGAAAATATTCGAGAATAATAATTTGAATGAGAGTAATCCGAATTTGCAGAAACTTAAACCGAAATTTAAAATTGGAGATAGAGTTAGAATATTTAAATATAAGAATAAATTTGAAAAAGGCTTTGTTGGCTATTGGACTAAAGAAATATTTGAAGTTTGCAAAATAAATCAAACTTATCCGATTACTTATGAAATTAAAGATTTAGATAATGAGGATATCAGAGGCCGTTTTTATCAAAATGAATTACAACGAACTGATTTTTAATTATCATTATTATTATTATTGGAACTAACGTTTCGGGAATGAAATTCCCTTGTTAGGCGTAGCCATAGAACCTACGGTTCGTTCAATTCTAACATTATATCTAGAAATGGTACTCCTTCCTGTAGTTTAAATAAAACATAAAGACATAATTGTCCACAATAAGTAGTGCCTGGTGTTTGAATTTGAAACGTATTGTATGTTCCCGTTCCAAGTAATTCTTTTACTTCATTTGTAGGTGGAAGCCCGTATGAGTCAAAATAATAATTATCTCCGTTTTTACTAAAGATACCTGCTGACCAATGTACGCCGTTTTGGTCTGAAGTGTGAAGATTCGTTATGAAATTTACAGTTATTGATGGAACTTTGTTCCGGGAACTGAAGGTTCCTGTTGGCCTATTTTTTAGGAATTGTAATTCGTTTCTCATTAGAACATGAAAATTCTTTATTCCTAATTCATTTGCGATTTTCTTTAGGTCGAAATTTGTCGTAGTTTGCGTTCCATATAATTTAAAAAACTCATTTATGTTGCTCATTTTATAATAAAAAAAATTCTTAAGGGACCCCTAGAAGTCAGAAGGAGGGGGGGGTATTGATTTAAAACTGTTCTCTAATGATGTCTTTCCTTACTACTTAGTCAGAAGGGGGTATTGATTTAAAACATTTTTATAATGATGACTTTCCTTACTACTGGGGGGGGGTATTGATTTAAAACTGGTCTCTAATGATGTCCTTCTTTACTACTTAGTTAGAAGGGAGGGGGTATTGATTTAAAACTGTTCCACAATGATGACTTTCCTTGCTACTTAGTCAGAAGGGAGGGGGTATTGATTTAAAACTGTTCTCTAATGATGTCTTTCTTTACTACTTATTCGATTTTGAAATGATTTAATTTAATCTAAATTAAAACGTTACATTGTTCCATTTTATTCTTATGAACTCTTGTTAAGAGAATATTGATTGTTTTATCTGTATTAAGACATTAGCAACATCTGTTACCAAATTTCTCAACATGAACAGCTGCTAGCAGTTTAAGCTATTCAGTATGAGAGAATTCTTTGTGACCCGCATAACTCAACTTTTCTTTTGAACAGCTGCTGCCATTATTCCACGTATTACTGCGTGTATTCATTCTGCGAGCGTTCTACGAGACTGTGACTGCTTACGAATCATCTGTGACCTTTATCTATTTTGGTCAATTTCATCAGCGACTTTCAACAATTTTATTTTTTATCATAATTAATTCACTACGTTTTAACGAAAATGGCACGTTCAAGCATCGCCTTTGCCGATTTGAAAAGAAAAATTTCAGACACTATTGTGAACGAAGATCAACGGAAGAAGTGTATTGAGATGCTAACAGAATTTCAGGAGAAATATCTTAAACCAAGGGAGGAAGAAGACATCCACGCATCAAAAACATTCAGAGAATTTTTAGTGATAAATCGATTTGAAGACACATTGCAAGATAACGCCATCAATATCTGTTCAAACTATAATTTTGAAGAAGAAATTCAAAGAGACATCTTGGCATCAGAGCTAACTAATTATTTAGCACATTTAAGAAGAGAAGAAGACATTTCGGTGAACAATACTGTGAAGTTATCGTTGTTAAAAGGAAGAGCTTTGACTGTAATCCGGGGAAGTGGCCATGTTTGTAAACAATTAGGTTATTCCAGAGGCTATAACATCTTTTTAAGAAAATTTTATAAACTATATTTACGATTTCCGTTTATTAAGAACTCGACGGAATCTATATCATTTTTCAAAAGGAACTTCGCTATTATTGACTCGTATCTTCGCCATGGGAGACACCGCCCAACCCTTGATCAAATTTTAAACTCAATCAATTGAAACGGTAAGCTACTCCCAATAGATAATAGTACTATGACCCTTCCCTTATTTCAATTTACGAGAAACAATTGTATCATGTCATAACACATTTTCTAGTCAACATATTTTATTCGTTGTAAACGATGCTACTTGTCCTCATTGGTTTTATAGTTCTATGAGCCTTACTTTATTTTACTCATACAGAAACAATTGTATCATGTCATAACACATTTTCTAGTCAACATATTTTATTCGTTGTAAACCATGCTACTTGTCCTCATTGGTTTTATAGTTCTATGAGCCTTACTTTATTTTACTCATACAGAAACAATTGTATCATGTCATAACACATTTTCTAGTCAACATATTTTATTCGTTGTAAACCATGCTACTTGTCCTCATTGGTTTTATAGTTCTATGAGCCTTACTTTATTTTACTCATACAGAAACAATTGTATCATGTCATAACACATTTTCTAGTCAACATATTTTATTCGTTGTAAACCATGCTACTTGTCCTCATTGGTTTTATAGTTCTATGAGCCTTACTTTATTTTACTCATACAGAAACAATTGTATCATGTCATAACACATTTTCTAGTCAACATATTTTATTCGTTGTAAACCATGCTACTTGTCCTCATTGGTTTTATAGTTCTATGAGCCTTACTTTATTTTACTCATACAGAAACAATTGTATCATGTCATAACACATTTTCTAGTCAACATATTTTATTCGTTGTAAACCATGCTACTTGTCCTCATTGGTTTTATAGTTCTATGAGCCTTACTTTATTTTACTCATACAGAAACAATTGTATCATGTCATAACACATTTTCTAGTCAACATATTTTATTCGTTGTAAACCATGCTACTTGTCCTCATTGGTTTTATAGTTCTATGAGCCTTACTTTATTTTACTCATACAGAAACAATTGTATCATGTCATAACACATTTTCTAGTCAACATATTTTATTCGTTGTAAACCATGCTACTTGTACATAGTACTTGTCTGTGATGTGAATAAAATATTTCAAAGATGGAAATGTGTTTTCATTTTGTATCGAGTTAAAGCAGTAGCAACTACTGGAATTGTAAGAACGCCAGATGAAATGACAATTGTTAAAGCATTAGACCATCTCTTTCTTAACTTTTTATAATGCTCTAATCTTAATAATAATTGAGATTCCTTATCTTTCATATACCTAACTCTATCTTTGTTTTTTTCTTTATTCATTTTTTCAATGTTAATCTTTTCAATGTCCATTAAAGTAGAACTACGTTCATATGATAACGAAGGATATATTCTTGAGGTTCCTTCCACTTTTGTTTCATCCACTTTTGTTTCTTCCATTTTTAAATGAATATTTTGAATAAATATTTTGAATAAATATTTTGAATACAATCTTCTGGTATATTGAGACTACGTGATATTTTGAGACAACTTAAATTTTCGTCTGCCTAAATTTTCAAAATTCTTAGACCACGTGATATTTTGAGACAACTTAAATTTTCGCCCTTCGGCCACGTGAAATTTGAAATCTACCTAAATTTTTGAAATTTTGATTTTTTTGAAAATTTTGAAAAACCCCCGCAAAAGTGTGACATCCGGCGCAAGCGAAGCGAAGCAAAGCGAAGCGAAGCGTCGCGCCGGATGTCACACTATAAACTACTCCCGCGCAGCAGAAATTGCAAATGAAAAAGAAAGATTGGGGCTCCTACGAATGTTTTGCAGACGGTATAGTTGCTGTTTGTAATTGGGACGACAGCAAGCACTGACGAAGGAGTCGCCCCCACTGGTAAGGCCCCTCGGTTGAACAAAGCGTTGAAGAAATGTGATACTTTCCAGCTAAAAATGATCAAAAGTCACAATATACACATGGGCGTCGTCGAAATGCTAGACAGATTCCTGTCAGACCATCGTCCAAGAATACGAAGTAAGAAGTGCTGGTGCCTCTTCATCCATTTTATCAGTATGTCTGTTGTAGCCAAATGGAGATTACATCGAAAACTTGGAGGACAGATGAATCATTTGCAAATTCGCCCTTATGAGATGCTTATTCTTCGCTTATCATGTATACTTGTAGGCCTAACAGAAATCTAAGACAACAAAGCCGACCTGGACCTTCATAACAGCCGACTGATGCAATCAAAATGAGCAAGATTGAGCACATGTGCGTCTCAGAAGGCAAGCAGGCTCACCGAGTCCAATGTCGAAAGTTGTTCTTCACATGGCATGTTTTCGGCAACACCACAATGGGTGACTGTTCCGATTTTTGAAAGAAATCATTCATATATACATGTACAACATTTGAATCAAGCTCATAGCTTGCACAGTGGAATATTCACAAAAATATTCACAATATTCTGAATAAAGCTTTTATCTCAGTTGTTTATTATTTCTCATATTTCATAGTCATACTCCAATTAAAAAACTTGTTCCCCAAGTGGAACATTGGCAGATAGTATCAAAATGTATAGTCGGAAACCGCCAATATTCCACTTTGGGAACACGCATGTAGGCCTACATGGTGAACAAAAACGTGATATTGTGCAAGCACACTGTAGCGGTCCCTATGAAGATTTCCTATCAATATGAACACAATTGGCAAAATACTTCTTGTAGCGGCAGGTAATGGGCTAATGAATACTCCTTCGTTGCAGTCTAGAAAGTGTTGAAGACTCAACGGTTCTCCACATCCATCACACAGCATAGGAAGTCCCAACGGTTCTCGATGGAAGCGAATTGACAACTGATCTCGGAATTCAGTAGCTGTCATATCGTATCCCTCTTCACCCAATGGAGGCACTGTCAGCCACACTGACGCTCTGCCATTTACAATGCGTTTCAATGTTCGACGTGTAGCAGGTAGATCTTCAATGATTTGGGAACTCAGTCGGTGTTGTTCGGTTTCTCTTTCTTTTGAGGCATTCTTTATAAAACTGTTGCAATCAGAGTTGGAAAAGTCGGAATTGGAATAAATTCCGACTCGGAATTAATTCCATTTTTCGTCGGAATTGGAATTGGAATTGACGATATTTAAATCTACTGGAATTGGAATTGGAATTGACCTTGATAAACCTCAATTCCATTTTTTCGATAGACCTGTGATAAATCTGTTTGTACAAAAATTGAAATCACAGTATTCGGCCGTTGTGTTAACTGCACGCAGAGATAAGAGAGAGAGATAGAGCGACAGAGCTAGTTTTATTCTATTGTTGAATAAAGGGTGCTAATTGTGACTTTGATGGGCCTACGGCCCCCGGACAATGTTAATTCAGCAATTAAGCAAACAATGAAAAGATAATCATCTTTGTTCAATCTGTTATTTAGTTATTTATCATGTAAGATAATTAATCAAAATAAAACAATTGTTGAGTTTAGTTATTGATTGGATAAGCACAAAAATTGGAGATTAACTTAATTGTTGTACACACGAAGAACAATCGGTTTGAAAAGAGGAAAATTAACTCTGCATTAAAGGGCAGCCTGACGGTTCAAATCACAATATAGACAGTGTCAACAAATTATTCTAATAATTAATGATTCAATTAAAATGGCAATGACATGAAATAGTATTCAACTTCCAATCATAACAATTGACAATATTAATTTTCAAGACTATAGTTATACAAATACGATACTCAACGGTAAAAGAAAAACTCTAAACTAGCAGTTCACTTCTTGATGTTGCATTCACTTCAATTCGATCGGACTCACTTATACCAAAATAATATCATAAATATCATGAATATCAGTGTCACTTATACCGTCAATCTTCAATCGCGCTCGCTGATGTGTTGCCGCATACGCTACTGTGTTGTTGTTCGCTGGTAGGCAGTTGTAGTTGTTACTTCTGTAGTCAAGTTACACCGCGAGAGCACGGAGTTCTTCTAACAGCTATTGAAGATGTCGTATGTGTTGTTGTTGGTAGTTGTTGTTGCTTCAATTTCTCATCGTCTCTAATTTATGCAAATTTTTGACACTTGACGAAAATCCACTTTCTTTTGAAAATTGAAAGAGTTTCCTTTAATCTCTGTCCGTTAGTTTTCGACCCGACCACATTTCGTTCTTATCACGGAATTTTTAATCTCCTTTTTTAACATGGACCATTAATCAGTTTTCATGATATCATTTTTATCGTCGTTTTTTCTTTCATCAACAATCACGTTATTCGCACATTGAATTTCTTTCTTCTGTCAGTTTATTAATAGATTTATTCGCATCTCTCTCTCTCTCTCTCTCTCTCTCTCTCATAGAAGTAGATAATAGTACACTAGAATGAAAGTTTGATATCTTGCTTATGTACAATGATGGCACATGGAAAAATCTATGGTTCAAAGATCAGATTCGATCTAAAACATTGTATCATAGTCAAACTATTTGCCAAGTTGGTTGTGGAAGTTGTTGGCAGCAAATTAATGCAGGATTTTTATGAAGATAATATTAAGTGAGATGGTGGCATTGTTTCATGTGGTATAGCCTACTATTCCCTGGGTTGGTATATTGTGTCGATTTGCAGCAGTCATTGACAACTATTTTTCAAAATTCGAATTAAAAATTGGTCCACAGTCATAATTGAAAGCGGGCGGTGCACTGGTTGTAAGAATATCTCAAGAATTCAATAGAAAAAATTCTAATTATAGGATGATTTCTCCTTCATACGGTTAAGAAACCTAGCGCTTTTGTCGAATAAACACATTGAAAGCATCTTCAGCGACAATAATTTCTCAGATAAGTGAATAGTCGCTGGAACTTTTCAATTAATCATTAAATGACACATGTGATATAGTGTAATGATATTTTGGAAGCTGATATTCGAAAGCATGTAAAAATTTTGGAAATTGTTCAAATATAGTGAACAGGGGAGCCCTTTCAAGTAAAATGAATACTCTGAGATTTCTTGACCTCTGATTTCAAGCTGGAGCAATGTATGTTCTGTAAATCGACATTGCAAGTTGCATATGTGACTGATAATACTCTTGATAGATTATAGGAGCGATATTTCAAAATGATGAACGTACAGAACGTTTTAAAGGATTTCTTTCTTTGTCATCCTGTCGCCGCAGTAATTTGTACATTCACTATTGCTTTTGTGTATGATCTTTGGACAAGGGGCAGCAATCCAGATCACAATTTGGCCTGATAAATATAAATACAAATAAGAAAACATGGAAAACAGCTCGCACAATTTGCGTTTTGCCCCAACTACGTTCCCCCGGCGTGTGCCATAATTTTCATGCAATTTCTATTCTAGGACTTTCTATGGTACTGTTAATTTCTATGCTCTCTCTCTCTCTCAGCGTTTGATTCTTTGCTGCCCGTTAATTTTCTTTTCTCTTTTTCACAAGATGTTGAATATCTCGTTTACGAAACGAAAATGGCGTAGGCTGACCGGCTACATATATACATGTACATGTACACAAGAAATATGAACTATGAACATGAGAACGCACATAGGAACGACGCAGGGAACGGCACACAGGAATAACGAAAATAGGATACGGGCACATGGGTTCGATTGAAGCGAGGAAACTTTAGATACATTAACATATACGCGTCATGCAATTATCGGAATTGAATCTCATTATGGAATTGGAATTGAATTGAAATGTTTCGACTGGAATTGGAATTGAAATTTCTGCTCTGGAATTGGAGTTGGAATTGGAATTAAAAAATTTCAGTGGAATTTTCCAGCTCTGCTCAAGAGTCATCCCACGAGTAATCTTGGTAGGCTATCTTTCAACCTCACATCCTTAGCTATATAAACTAATATTTTGGTATCTCCGTAATCACAAGTTTCGTCTATCAACATTCCATCAATTCTTGAGCCTTCAGGCCTTCAGGCTCTTTGGCAGCCTCTCATCCATATGTTGCCAATGGAATGGCTGGTTCAGTCGTGAAAGAGGCAGACACGAAGAAGACTTTGAAGAATGAAACTTTCATGGACTCATACGACTTCAAGAGAGTTTCAATTGAGACTCTAAGTGCGTTCGGACCAGGTGCCACCCTTCTTGCACGACAGATCTGAAGCAAGTCAGGTGACTCTCTAACAACGACGGTCCAACTGACTCAATGATTGAGTTTTCCTGTGCAGCGTTGTAATGCTGCTTCAGTCAGACGAGGACTCCATCGACGGCTCAGTTTTTGCTTCCTCGAGGTGGTGTACTGGCTGAATGGCCACTTTTTGTATCGATGACAAAAACAGCATGCAATTAACAATAATATGAAAAAAGACTTTCAATGCACAAAATGATCATACAAAAATTGATGAAAAATCAATTCGATTCAGATTGATTTAAAATCGTAGTTGTTCACGCACAGACATCACAAAAATCAAAGAAGCAGAAATTCGATCTGAACATAGTTAGGATTTACAGTGTTGAAAATTCATGGTTGCAACAGTACACTCGATTGATTCCATTCTGTTTTTGTATTTCTGTTTTATCTTTTTTATATAGATGTTGAGTTTTCTGAACTCTTCATGATGTTAAACGAATCTCTACTATCTGTCTTTCCATGGCGTTGCTGCGATGCGCACTCCTCACATTAAGTGTAAATTTCTGCTCTTCTTTATCATTCCTTTCCTTGCAATGTCTCCATAATAATGAACTATCTTTTCGCTCATGTAGTCCTTTCCAGTGTTCATTTCCTCTTAGCTTTGCTGTTCTTGCCGTCTCTCCGATGTAAACTCCTTTGCAACTTTCACACACTATCCTATTTGCTATTCTTTAGTCATCAGATCTTCCTTTGCCATTACTGTCGTAAAAGAAGCGCTCATTTTCTTTGCATTTTGTTTTTTAATGGATAGGATTTTTGCTATTTTCGTTTCAATGTTTCTCCCGATTTCTCTATCACTTTAATTTTATTCCATTGTATTTCATTGTTTTTTTAACAATCTCTTCTTCAATGCCCAATTAGGTGTTGCCTGGATGAATAGAACGCTATCATACTCATCTGTTACAACAAATTTTATTTTTCTTTTTTTTCGCCTTCCATTTCGCGCGTTTCCATTCTTTTGGTCGGTATAACTGTCTGACTCCATTTTTGTCATGCTCGAGAGGTTTGTAAAATGCATTTAACGCTGATTTTGTTACTTGTGTTCAGAATTTTTAGTTTCATCCTGAATATTGCATCCTTTTGTTCATTTCTTCTGTTATATGCTTTGTAGTTTCTTTCCACGGTAACTGTTGACTGCAGTTAGCATCATTCTCAGCATTTGCTGTGTTAGTATTGTTCTTTTTATGCTCGTTGACATGGCTGTTCTCGCATCTGCAACCATTTTCGATATTAGCTGATCGAAGATGGTTGCACAAGCAAGAATAGCCATGTCAACGATCACAAAAAGAAGTGAAGAACGATGTATGCCACTGCGTCACTCCAACAAGCATTAACTAAGTGCAGCAGGACATCATGATGGTTGGAATATCACATTGTTATTGGTTAATCGGAATATCATTTTGTTAAAATGTACTGTTTGCTTAGATAACATGCACAAAAAGCCATTGATTCAATTTGCACATGATTATATCTCAAATGAAGCTAAGTCTGCAAAAAAACAAATATGCCACATCAGATTCCCCAGCTTGAGATACACTTCAAAAAACAATTGATTTAAAAAAAACACAAAAATCACAAATGATTGATTTGATGTGAGTGAAAGGCTTTAAAAGTTTTGGGCGACTGTTCAGACATTTTCACACGCAGTTACGAGTTCTGATACTACACAAGTCGTGGGTATTTCCGATATTCTTCAATGGATTCTTTAACGCATTCCTTCCCACAGGAAGAAGGTGAGACTGACGAGAGGAGTGAATAGCAAGTTCCATAGCAATTCCTCACAACATCACATGACGTCAGCACGTCTGCTAATCAGCGGTCATGTGGACATTGCAGGACAGACAGGTCTGCCTAGACATCGGATGATGAACAGATATCGAACCGCATCATGGCTGAAAGGATGGAAGTGAATCGATGAACACAAATATCATGACATTCTCGAAGCCAAAGACACACGAGGACGCCGAGATAGAATCCGTTTAGAGCTGAGAGGCATTGCATTGTTTTCACTTCTATGCACATAAGCAATGAGAGAAATCCAATTGGTGAAATGTAGATCACAGTGCGCCGGTACAAGACAGCATCTTTTTTGATTACAAGTTCTGCATCTTGATTACCCCTGCGAAATAGGTAACTGCAACTTTTAGAATTTTTTAGCGCCTATGTATCAGGTCCCGACTCCGGTAGTAGGCCAAGTCAGTGGTACAAAATGGTGAAACTGTACTTAGCCAACTCTACACGTTAAGAGCTAAGCTAATGTCAATTTATTTTTGATAAAGTATGTCAAATACATGTAGTACGTAATGAATGTAAGCGTGCAAAGTGTTGATCATCAGTCACCGTTGAAGATGAGCATGCACACGTACACTTCACAACTACGAAGAAAATTAGCGATTGTAGATTGCATGGTATACGAACATGCAGCCATGCAGTAAGTATATGAGAAACAACTCACCATTAATTACATCGCCAACGCGATAGGTGTATCATTATCATGAACTCTTTTTGATATCTAGTACCACATGGGAAATGCGCATTTCTTGTGTTTTGGAGAAATTACCGAAGAATTGACGATCAACATAACAACAAAGAAGAAAGAATGATGTTTCTTTCGAGTCATTGATAACGCTGATTGATTAAGTTTATGTAATATAATAACACCGAAGAAAATATAACTAATCCAAATAAGCTGAATTATAACCTTATGCTATTACTCGGACCATTTATAGCTAAATTCTACACTGACTTTTAGAGACCCTAGAATGAATTATTTTAGTTAATAATCCAGAAAAATTGGCAGGTCCATAGGAGTCGCTACGAAAAATATGTTGCTACCTAAATTTGTTATGTTAAGAAACTCGAAAATTAATCCAGGAGGCAGAATAGGTTTTTAAGACCTAAATCACAATTATATTGATGCTCATGAAATGTTCTTGGTAATCAATTCCATTTCCTTTTAAGTAAAATGTTTTAGGATTCTTATCACAAAATTTCATTTTGATATTAAATATGTTTCATAATACTTAGTTAGTAAAATCTCTAGTATTAGTAGTAGCCTTTTTGTAAATTGATCAAATATTACCTTGGACCGCAGGAATATGATCTTTAAGAAAAGCTGAATCTTTGGCACAAAAATGCTCATTGTATGCTAGCATTTTCTTAAATTGACACTTTACTTACTATATCCCCACTCTAAGAATGCGTGAAAGAATGGAATCACTAACAGTCTTGTCCTTGTGGAAGTATAGACATGTCCATCTTGATGTGGAATGGTTTGAGTGAGTACCGGTAATCGCAGTGACGGCCCATCCTAGCCTACAGTGTATGCAGCATCTCATCAATACTTTTGAAACAGCAGAGAAACATCTGCATATTATGCGACCATAGACGCATCAGTGTTATTTCCCTGGGGTGCAGATGTATTTAAGATGTAGTCTGTGGATCATGCGAAGAAGTACCATCAAGTTCCAGATTAAAGAGATGCTAGACCATTGAAAATAGTAGTCACCGTCACAGTTAGTAATTTATATGAAACAGAGACAAAAAGGCATATGTGACTATGACTTAATTGGTGGTAAACGGGTAGTCCTACTCTTAAAATAGGTCTATGTCAAATGAATCCTGTAGTGTGCACAGATGTTATATTTCATTGCTGATGTCGTGAGATCCTTTACAGAAAATCGGAACGTAGTGTCACAATTAACGCTGTAATTAATATACTGACGTTATGAAAATGACCTAGCAAAGTAGACTGCTTACACCCGTGGTAACAGCTTCGAGATCTGGTAACAAGATTTGAATTAAATGAAAACTTTTTACCCTTATATGCTACAGTCATTGCTATAGCTTGGTATGCATTATAACGGAGAGTTACTAAGACGTATATAAATCCACATCTAAGCTACAATCTTGTAAAAATAATAAACCAACAAAACATGGTTATTACAGTTTGGCTATGCGTACATTATGTCTCTGCATCGAATAACTGACAAAAAGCTGTAGACGGTATGTGATTGAATGAAGTAAATACAACTCGTGCATCTTGCTGATCATCAACCTTCACGATCAAGGAATTTATATGGGTTGCAAAAAAAACAGAAACATTGAAATGCAAGCAAATTAAAGGACACATCAACGTGGCGTGTAATCAGATGGAACTCCAGCCATTCTATCTCAATAATATGCATTTCTCACACATGTCACCCACAATATCAACTGCTCTCATGTTTTCTCGCTATGAGTCAAACTTCTCACACACGGACCATTCCTGTGAATTTCAGATGAATGAACCCATCGAGGTTTTGAGAGTTCTTAGTGAGAAGTGAGGTGAAGTCGACAACACATGGAATAGACGGTGTAGCGGCTGTTGCAAAATACTGTTGCACTCGAGGAAGGTCTTGGACCAAAAGCTCGTGCAAATGAATCGAGCCCGGCAGCATACATTCAAGTACATATGCCAATTATTTACGATAGATGGTATTATGCAATTATGAATAAGGCTGCATAAATAAAACTCAGAACGTTTAGTTTCAGAAATTGAAGGACCAGTCATTCCATTGATGATGTGAGAGGGATATTCTTGAATTTACATGCAAGCACAAGTTACAGTTACAAGCTCAGTTATATTGGTTATATTGAAATATAGGAAATTGCACTGCTGCTGAAAAAAGAGAGAAAAAGACAAATTCAGACAAAGATTAAGGTAAGTGAAGCTATAAAGTCACTACTCCCCCATATTAGGGACTTGGACGGTGCTGACTTTTCTGGAGCGCTGTAGTACTTTAAGTCCGGATGCCCTTCCTGCCGACCTCCAATGAAATTTACGGGGCTCGACCTCTGAACCGAAAGATCGCTAGACCAAGCACTTTACCACTGTGCCACGGAGACCACAAAGTTTGAGTAAGTCTAAGTGTAAAAAAGCAAGACAAATAATAAAGTAAGAAAATAGAGTAATGACTGAGGCAAAATCTTTTTTCATGAAAATAAAGAACGTCTTTTCAACAGATACTATTCTAATAACTTCAACCGGTTTCGATTGGAGAATACATAAGAATACAGACAAAGATGTTTCATTTCACTGCACTTAACACAAGCATAATGAATCTGATATGAAAATATCTATATTGAAAGAACTAAACGGAAGAGACAAACAAAGGAAAACGGAAGAACTCAAGTTCATTAGTCAACTGATGACAGATTGGTCTCATGGGATAAACATGCAGCATGTTTATCCCATTTGCAGTATGTTTCCCATTGTTGAGCCCAAATCTCCTATCACTACGTCCTAATTCTATGAGTGATTTTGTATATGACTTTTCTCTGAATTAATCTTCAATATGATGACCTCAATTTCAAAATTGCTAACTAATGTTAACATGTACATAATTACAGCCTTTTCAACTTCTTGACGAAGATTGTGGCCAGTAGCCCATCTCACTGTTCTCCATAGAATAGTATTTGATTTGAAAAGACGTTCTTTATTTTCATATAAAAGCATATTGAAGTATCGTCGAACGATCCGTCTCTTCAGCTGTTACTTATTTAAGAAATTAAGGTAAAATCTTATCAGTGACATACTCTTTTTGGTCGAACAAATCTGGGATTTGAAATACCCTAACGGCAGAAGCTCGATGAGCGAAAGGTGAGTGAAAAGGTTGACGGCAGACCCACATGGAAGAAAAAAATCTGGCAAAATTTCAGTGACGCAAGTTTGTTGCAAGATATCATCGAATTCATGATTGTAAAATGAGAGAAGTAAATGGATCACGCTCACTCATCCTAACTAGTGAGGAATATCGAGAAGACCTAAGAATCTCTATAAGCGTATAGATAAATCATTGGAAGACAGAAAATGCGATGTTTTCCATCAAACATGAATGAATGACACCACATTCTTAAAACACTCTTTCAATTTATTAAATATTCACATAAGTCGACAAAATGTAGTGAATAGTAGCTAGATATCGAATGAAGATGATTAAGAAGTGATTATAAAAAAGCATTTTCAGTGCTTTGAGACGATGAAAAATCTACCAGTTGCTGCTTTAGTGACAAAATAAACAATATCTGAATTTTCCCAGCTGTGAAAGCTTTTATTCACTTCCGGAATCACAATAAGAATTTAAGTCAATATTTGGACTACTTATTTGGTGAAAATTCGTTTTTCTTTCCACACGGCTAGAAGAATCAGAACATCTATCAAATGAATTCAACCATAGAGAATTCAATGCTCTCGTCAGTCTATTGTACCTAATGTGTACACCTGTGACTGGTTTACTATCACAGTATAGTTCACAACTTGTTGACATTGCAAGCTCAAATTCGAATTGTTATAGAGCGGTCAGTATGCATGCCCAACACTATTATCTGAGAGATTGAGCCCTAATATAACAGGTGCCCTACGAAAATGGGCTCGGGAAACATGGATATTTTATTGATACGAGACATTACCATTTATAAATTTTGTAAGTACTTGTACAAATATGGCATCAGGGGCAAGCAATTCAAACTAATGTAGTTATCTGCACTTTCCGTGACCATTCATGGTAATGAAAAACATCACTGCAGAGAAAAATGCATCATATAAAGCTAGATAGATGGAGCATACAGGTGAGTAATGGATAAAAGACCGTTCCAGGACACCATAAAATCAAAAAATTAGTACTTTTAAAAATGACATAAATTTATGAATTTAGTCCCTTTTTCAGGTTTTTAAGACCTAAATTCATGAATTTAGTCTATTCAAAAAGTACCATTTTTTCAAAAAATGGTATTTTTAAAAACAACATAAATTCATGAATTTGAACCCTTTTTCAGGTTATGAAGACCTAAATTCATGAATTTATGTCGTTTTTAAAAATACCCAATTTTCAAATTTTTCAAAATCTCAAATTTGTGAATTACAATCGGGCGAAGCCCTAGAACCTTCGGTTCGATTTTCACCCCCAAAATCATGACCGTTCCAGGACACCGAAAATCATAAAAGTTAAGAATCTCAAATTTGAGAATTACAATCGGGCGAAGCCCTAGAACCTTCGGTTCGATTTTCACCCTTAAAATCATGACCGTTCTAGGACACTAAAAATTATAAAAGTTGAGTATCTCAAAATTTGAGAATTACAATCGGGCGAAGCCCTAGAACCTTCGGTTCGATTTTCATTGCTTAAATCATGACCGTTCTAGGACACCGAAAATCATAAAAGTTGAGAATTTCAAATTCATGAATTTTATCCATCTTTCAGGTTTTTAAAATATATCATGTGACTAAAAATATTTCTTTAAAAATGGATGAAACAAAAGTGGAAGGAACTTCAGAAATGGATGAAACAAAAATGGAAGGAACCTCAAGAATATATCCTTCGTTATCTCAATTAAAAACAGGTGAAATGGTTCTCAATTATTATTAAGATTAGAGCACTATGATAAATTAAGAAGACGCAATTAGTACTTAGTCATTCTTCGTTATTGTATGCTCAACATTATTTAAAGTACTAATTGTGTGAAGTAGAAGATCATTGTAACTCATAAACTCAAAATTATTCAATGAACCCGTACACTGCCTGATAATTGAAGAGAGAGACAGAGATTGAAGAGAGAGAAACATCTAGCAGCTTTTCCCTAAAATTATGTTGAACAGCGCAATCATTTGTCATTTCAATTTACCCATCGGTAAACTTTTGACATTTCAACTTACGCGTGCGTAAAGTTTTGACATTTCAATTTACCCCTACGTAAATTATTTTCAGAATCTGTTTTCAAAATCTATTTTCAAAATCCATTTGCAAAGTCTATTTTCAAATTCAGTTTTAGAAATCGATTTGCAAAATTCATTTAGTGTTTGCCAAACACATACGGGTAGTAAAGTACTTCCCATTGTGAAGACATGAATGGATTAAGCACATAAGAGTGCATTGACAATAAAAGCAAATGACAATAAAATTCTTCTTCTAAATTTAGAACGCATAGACGGCGACATGCGGGATAGTTGTTATGGCAATTTTAAACAATCATTTTAACGATGAAACATATTTTACAAATGAAGTTCATGAAGAAAATTGAAATATATAAAACAATATAGATTAGAATCGGCTAAAGCCAGAGGAGCTTCGCTCCGATAATTATAATATAATCATTTCAAAATCGAATAAGTAGTAAGGAAAGACATAAATTAGAGAACAGTTTTAAATCAATACCCCCTCCCTTCTGTCTTCTAGGGGTCCCTTAAGAAATTTTTTTTATTATAAAATGAGCAACATAAATGAGTTTTTTAAATTATATGGAACACAAACGACAACGAATTTCGACCTAAAGAAAATCGCAAATCAATTAGGAATAAAGAATTTTCATGTTCTAATGAGAAACGAATTACAATTCCTAAAAAATAGGCCATCAGGAACCTTCAGTTCCCGGAACAAAGTTCCATCAATAACTGTAAATTTCATAACGAATCTTCACACTTCAGACCAAAACGGCGTACATTGGTCAGCAGGTATCTTTAGTAAAAACGGAGATAATTATTATTTTGACTCATACGGGCTTCCACCTACAAATGAAGTAAAAGAATTACTTGGAACGGGAACATACAATACGTTTCAAATTCAAAAACCGGGAACAACTTATTGTGGACAATTATGTCTTTATGTTTTATTTAAATTACAAAAAGGAGTACCATTTCTAGATATTATGTTAGAGTTAAACAATCTATAACTCAAGCGAAGCTAGCTAAAGCGCCACCTAAAGGTTAAAGCTCTGTTTTCTGTAATTCATTTTGATAAAAACGACCTCTGATATCCTCATTATCTAAATCTTTAATTTCATAAGTAATCGGATAAGTTTTATTTATTTTGCAAACTTCAAATATTTCTTTAGTCCAATAACCAACAAAGCCTTTTTCAAATTTATTCTTATATTTAAATATTCTAACTCTATCTCCAATTTTAAATTTCGGCTTAAGTTTCTGCAAATTCGGATTACTCTCATTGGAATAATTATTCTCGAATATTTTCTTTCGTATTAAATCAGGGTCGTCAGAAGCATTCTTTGGAGTTTCTTCAATACCAGAATGAACTTTATTATTGTACTGCTCTACAATTCCTGGTAATATTTTTAACCATTTCTGATTTCCTTGCTGAGTAAATTTCTTGAAAATTTTATTTTTTAACGTCCGATTGAATCTTTCTATCACTATAGCTTTTCCTGCGTTTTCAGTTGAATAAACAGTTTCAAATAGTGGCTGAACATTTCTGTTATAAAATTCCGACCCTTTATCAACAAACAATTTTTTTGGCTTTCTATTACTTTCTTTAAAGATTTCTTCAAACGCATATTTAACTGAAAGACCACTTTTATTTTTTAAAGGCTTTACCCAAGCATATCGTGTATATAAATCTATAACTGTCAATGCGTATTTGTAGTCCCTTTCATTCGGCATATGAATAAGATCAGCACTCCAAATATCATCTTTATTAAATACTTTTACTTTTAATAAATATTTAGGCTTTCTATATTCTTTATGAATTTCAGATGCATAAACGTCTGAATTATGATTTTCATTTAAACCCTGACCGAATAATATTTTAGCTTGTAAAGCTTTCTTAACAAACATTCTTTCAATTTTTTCTCTAAATGTAGGATTCTGAATACTATCTAATTCTTGAATCATCTTCTTATCAGCTGCATGACGAGAACTTAGATCATGATTTCGATAAGCTAAATCATGCCTGTAAGCGGCAGCATCTACTCTATTTATTGGTTCTTCACCTGGTTTCGGATTATTATTCTCATCTAGTCTTATATCTAATCGAGTTCCTGGACCAGTATATGAATGACCAGGAAGATGTTTTTCTTTCGAATATTTACTCCAAATAAAGCCAGGAAAGTTTTCTAATGTTTTTTGTATGTCACCACCGTAGGTAGTAGCCAAACTTTGTTTGTCGTCGTTATCTTCATAAATTTTACAATTTGAGTTTTTATTTTTGTTTAATAGATAATTCAATAAATCTAAATTAGAAATTTTTAATTTAGTTAAATTTTCGGAATTTGTAGAATTCATTTTAAAAGATAAAAAAAAATTAAAAAGATAAAATAAAAGTTTTACCGAATCGGAGCGAAGCTCCTCAGGTTATTACCTTATCATACTAGGACTTAGATATATTCCAGAACCATCTTTAGTTTCTTTAATTTCAATTAAATCATCAACATTGTGGAGAATATTTTTAAGAACTCGTTTTCCTTCATCAACTAATTTTAATTTACTGATAAAATTATCTACTTTTCCTTTTCCTTCGGGCGAAGCCCTGGAAGACATCTCCGTTGACCCATGAACCGATGCCCCTTCTCCCCTAGCAACTTTCTCTAACTCTCTATTATGACGTTTTTGTTCTTCTAATGCTGCCTTCTCTGATTTATTTTTATTTACTGCTTGGACAATACCAGCTGTCCCACCTGCAAACTTCCTGCTGCAGCTATGCCACCTATTATTAGTGGAATTAATGGAAGAATCCCGCCATTCTTTTCTTCTTGTAATTGAATATTCTCTATCATTGGTTTACTTATGTAATACTTTTTTTTTGTTAATCGTAATAGTTTTAGGGGTATTTTTGTCAACAATATTACGTAATTTTAATTCAACAGTTTTATTATTAATATTACTTTTCGCTTGCGACATTTTTAATAAAAAATTTTAAGTTAAGAATTTAAAGTTATCAAAAAATTTAAATCTATTCTAGTTATGAAAAATTTTTAAGAATTTTTAAGTTAACAAAAATTTTAATCTATTCTAGTTATGAAAAAAATTTTAATTAACCTATCGGAGCAAACCTCCTCTGGCTTTAGCCGATCCTAACCATCTTTCCATTAAGAATTTCAATAGAATATTTTGCATCTTCTAGCAATAAACCATAAGCCATCAATGAAGTTGTGGAAATCTTTCTTTTCAATATTAATTGTTACATCACAACCATTTTTAATAATATCTTCTGATTGTGCACTTAAATCGAAGCAGAAAATTGGATATAAATGTCTCCAATCTCCAGGAGTTAATTGTGGTTCAACTCCAAATTCTATACAAAGATTTCTATAAGAATCATATCCTTCCATAAATTGATTATTGGTATCATCGAATCTTAATGGATCAATTGGATATCGAGTTTGATTTAATGAAACTTGTAAACTTCGAATTGTATTAATATGAAAAAATTATTATTGTTCTTATCAAAACTTGGAGAATTATTTCTTTGAAATGTTAGTAATAAATATCTTGGAGTATTCGCAGTTCTAGTAAAATGCCAGTTAAATCTTTGTTCGGAAAAAGTTACTGAACTAGCAGTTCTCTTTAGAAAATTAACTGGAATTGGTTTGTTAGTATTTAATCTTTTTGCAATAGCTGTTTCAACCTCTAAACTAGGAGTAATATGTCTTAATCCACCATTCAAGTCTATCAATTTTTAAATATGCTTTTTTCCCAGTCTTACCAAAAAAGATTAATTCATTATTTGCTGTACGATGAATTATTAATTTAAATTTTAATTGATATGATATTTTATCATAATCTAAATATCCGAATAATGGAGACAATGACCAATTTACTGTCTGTTTACCTTTTTTTGTTAAATTCACGTCTTTCTTAATATGCTTCATTATTTGTTTTTATTTCAATGTTTTGCAATATTTTTCTACATCTTTCGCAATTCCTGCGGCATCTGTTCCAGCGTGAGTTAAATCAATCAATAATTATACATCATTAGTATCGGAAACCAACCTTCGATTTCATACCTTTTTATTAATTTTCACCAATTGTTATAAATCTCAAGCATTGTATCAATTACACTCTGGGGAATCACTTATTGTTTATATATTTTGAGTTGCAAGCATTCTAAAACGCATTTGTGTAAATAAACTCGGAAACAATAAAATTATTTCTCTAGTGTAATATTATCGGTATCTTGGTAATGGGTGGTTGTAAAAATTAGCATCATATATATAAAGAATATTCGCAGTGTAAAAATGAATCAGTGTAAATATAAAATAACTCTGCTGATTATGAAAAACATTTATTACTATCGGGAGCACACCTCCTCTGGCTTTAGCGATCTAACATTCTGTCCAGTAAGAATTTATAGGAATATTTTGCATCTTCTAGCATAAACCATATTGCCATCAATGAAGTTGTGGAATCTTTCTTTTCAATATTAATTGTTACATCACAACCATTTTTAATAATATCTTCAGATTGTGCACTTAAATCGAAGCAGAAAATTGGATATAAATGTCTCCAATCTCCAGGAGTTAATTGTGGTTCAACTCCAAATTCTATACAAAGATTTCTATAAGAATCATATCCTTCCATAAATTGATTATTGGTATCATCGAATCTTAATGGATCAATTGGATATCGAGTTTGTTTTAATGAAACTTGTAAACTTCGATTTGTATTAATATGAAATTTATTATTGTTCTTATCAAAACTTGGAGAATTATTTCTTTGAATGTTAGTATAAATACTTGGAGTAGCTAGTAAATGCAGTTATCTTTGTGGAAAAGTTATGAATAGCGCTTTAGAAAATTACATGTTGTTAGTATATCGTGTTAAT